>CAUJRU010002309.1:0-83000 GCA_963277665.1 Viscum album
TTATTTCTTGTTAGTCAAGACTCATTGCCAAGACTATCTTAGTGGACAAAGTCCCTTTCTGAATCGTGTAACCCTCGTTTCAGTCCTGTTTCACTGAACCGGTATAACCTACCATTCCAGCCATGTCTATCTCATGAGATATAAAATCTTTACCCAATGCATTGGAGGGAGATATAGGTCCCACCCATCTCATAATGATACCATTCTTATGTGTGCCACAAAATCATAAATCATACATCATTGCATAACCCATGTAATAAAAATGGGATTCTTAAACAACATGACATCATAAAACCATTCATATAAGATAAAGGAATTCATAAACATAATTCCATCACAACATAGTCAAACCAATGTAAAAATATGGATAGAAACAGAACCCTTTATTATCTTAGATGGAAAATAATTTTGATAAAACACTTGAATTGAATTCTTGAGGAAAATATCCTTTCTTCTTAAAAATCAATTTCTTTTCACAAAACATCATGCAATTTTAAAATAAAGAGATTTTATTGAAAATAGTTATGAAATATTTTAGAGGAAGCTTCATGAAAATAAGGCTTTATAAAACAGTAGAAATCTGTTCGTGCCGTATAAGTTAAAAAAAACATTCTTCTCGTACTTTTGTCGGAAAAGTCAAAAAAGGTACCTTATATGGTAACCAAAGGAAAGATTCCATTCATACAATGTGGTAAAAAGTCAATAAAGGGTAAAAATGACTTTAACCAGTCATGGAAGAATGGTAAACATTTTATAAAAACATTTTTAGAAAACATGGTCATGGATGATAAACGTAACCCCTGTAAATACTTACGTATAAGCAATTTCGGATAAAAATGAGATTGAAAATTTATCCCTTACCTTAGGTCCGATTTGCTTCGTAAGTGTCCGAACCTCCTGTATAGTTATTCTACGCAACATTGAGTATATATATATATATATATATATATTCAATGTATAAATGAAATATGGTTGGATTCTGTTATACGAAACAACGAAGGATTCTTTCACAACACGCAACCCTGACTTGACTTGCATTACACGCAATCGCGACCTTCCTCGATAGTGTGTGTTGTACGCAATACCGGGTTTTAATAAACAATGTTATATTATTATAATATTGTCATGAACTAGCCGTTATGAATAGTATTAACTAAATTTTGAATTTTATAACATTATTATTCATCTTACACATTTCTAGAACATGGTATAAGAACAAAATAAATTTTTCGGGTAAAATAAGTATTTTTCAAAAAAATGCAGTTTTGCCGCCTTTTGATGGCGCACCCACTTTAAATCTTGTTTTTGACATGTTTATAAGTTCAATTTGACAAAATAAAATTCTACTTTGTAATCAAGAAATAAAAATTTACTTTGGATAAATTTTTCATATTATTTTGGTAACTTTCACATTTTAATGAATAGTAAAAACACGCTATATTTTAATTAAAAACAACTTTTTTCATCGTAATATCTTATGTGGTTAAATTATAATATTGAATGGTTTTAAAGTATAAATAGAATATATTTTTACCATTTAATATAATGTATGTCATTATCATTGATTTTACCTTGAATTCGTAGGTTAAATCAATTCAATCTTTGGCAATGTTTTAAACAAAAACCCGTTTTTATTCGACAACGGGATTAATTTTAATTTAATTTCTGCAACTTCTGTGTATTGAATTTTAAAAAATGGATTCCATATTTGGAATCCGTGGGTCCAAATTATGTTAATTGGCTACTTTTTATTTTTGGGAATTATGAATAGTAACTACGGTAAATTTTATTTACCATAGTTAAAGGTAAATCGGGTAATTAAGGGTAAATATAATATTTTAAAATTACCCTAACAAATGTAAAAATCCTATTGGATGACTAAAAGTCGACCCATATCACCTAAGGGTCGGATTAGATTCATTAAATTAAATTTTGTCAATGAAAATAATTTAATTATTATTAAAACCAAAGAATGTGACAACATGTCATTTTCTTAAATATGATAAGTATAATAATTTTAATCTAGTGATAAACTTCATGAAACTTCGAACATAAATATTCTCCAGAAAGATAATACAATTATCTACATCATAGGAAATTATTTATAATTTTTAGGGATTAAATAATTATCATTTATTATGACACATAGATGATGCAGTAATTGTCTTATTAATGAAATATTGACATAATTGATGTTATAAACACCAAAATAAATGTAATTTGAGACTTTTTATGAATTCCACTAATTTTCTAGGTTACTATGATATATTAGTGTTTATGTAATCAACTTGGTTCGAACATATAATTCTGTTATGACTTTCACAAAAATCATATATCAAATAGTGTCAAAATTGACACAAAATAGTTTTTAAATCAAATATTATATTATTAATTGTTATTTTATTCCTAAAATTATAAGGTTTGGCCAAATGACTTAGATAAGGATATATATATTAATAATAAACAATTTGGGGTTCTTTTGGCATGTTATAGTAAGTGTATTAACCATATAGTGTAAGAAAACAAAAAGACACGGTAAAAGTTAAATTATTTAACTTAGAGTTAAATCTAATTGATAAGGTTAAAATAATAACCTAAACTTGTCTAAATCCTATTGGTTGATAGGGTTTCGACCCATCCCCACTTCAGCTTTGAAATAAGACCCTTTGGAACCATTATAAACCGATTTTGACTTTAATATAAAATAATATTTTGAGGTATTCCTAAGGTGCCCCTCTCCTCCCTTATAAAAGGACACCTCCTCCCCCTCCTCCTCACACCAATTTGAGCACTCAAGCTCGGCCAACCCCTGCCAAAATCTCTTCTCCACTTCCCTAGAAACATCCTAGAGGTTCTGGTCATCCTCAAAGACCAATTTTAGTGCCCTAAGAGGAGGTCTCAAAGAGGCGCTTCCAAGAAGAGGTAATTACCGTTACCAATTATTTCATATTTATTTCTTCTTCCACTTCTTCTTCTTAGGTTGTTTCATTATGATGTAATAACATCAGTATCACTCATATACTGATATGTTGTTATAAGTATGAAACAACCCAATTTCACCATCTATCCATCCTACGGAAAAAGAAATCACTGTGCGTGCGTACGTACGGAATACCGTCTCCACGCCGTGGTGTAATCTATTTTCCACCATGAAACGACAAATGAGACGATTTTACCCAAAACGCTACTTTAACATGAATTTACCAAAGCATGGGTAATATAAAGTCATAAGTGGACCATATAGTGTAACAATGATATTATTATATTCCATTCATACAATGTGGTAAAAAATTTATCCCCTAATCAACTTGGTTCGAACATATAATTCTATTATGACTTTCACAAAAATCATATATCAAATAGTGTCAAAATTGACACAAAATAGTTTTTAAATCAAATATTATATTACTAATTGTTATTTTATTCCTAAAAATCTAAGGTTCGGCCAAATGACTTAGATAAGGATATATATATTAATAATAAACAATTTGGGGTTCGTTTGGCATGTTATAGTAAGTGTATTTACCATATAGTGAAAGAAAACAAAAAGACATGGTAAAAGTAAAATTATTTAACTTAGAGTTAAATCTAATTGATAAGGGTAAAATAATAACCTAAAATTGTCTAAATCCTATTGGATGAGAGGATTTCGACCCATCCCCACCTTAGCCTCGAAATAAATCAATTTGTATCTATTTAAAACCGAACTTGACATTATAATAAAATAATATTTTTAGTTATTCCAAAGGTGCCCCTCTCCTCCCTTATAAAAGGACACCTCCTCCCCCTCCTCCTCACACCAATTTGAGCACTCAAGCTCGGCCAACCCCTGCCAAAATCTCTTCTCCACTTCCCTAGCAACATCCTAGAGGTTCTGGTCTTCCTCAAAGACCAATTTTAGTGCCCTAAGAGGAGGTCTCAAAGAGGTAGAGACCCGAAGCTAGACGTACATGGACATTACATTACTTTTGCAGAATACTTAGTACATAAAAAAAACACACACACAAGGATCGTAATAGTTTAGTGTCTTTGGAAACTCAGAACGTAATCTTCTAATCCTGGTGAAAGATCTTCAACATCTCCTATTAAGATCTTCCCTTTTTTTTACCTAAAACCTTTCTTTATATCCTGGGGAAAAGAAAACATAAAAGGGTGAGCTCAAATGCTCAGTAAGGGTAAACAAAAGAAATATCAATCACATCATATTCATAAGAACATAACATTTTGGAAATCTTAACCTGCAAAAGAGATCATAATTTCATAACATGGGGTAAATCATGGCAGTGAAATGTAATCACAATAATCATAACTTAAAACATGAAACTTTGTGGCATACACACATAATCATAGAGAATCATTTCTTGTTAGTCAAGACTCATTGCCAAGACTATCTTAGTGGAAAAAGTCCCTTTCTGAATCGAGTAACCCTCGTTTCAGTCCGGTTTCACAGAACCGGTATAACCTACCATTCCAGCCATGTCTATCTCATGAGATATAAAATCGTTACCCAATGAATTGGAGGGAGATATAGGTCCCACCCATCTTATAATGAATCCTTTCTTATGTGTGCCACATAATCATAAACCATACATCATAGCGTAACCCATGTAAATAAAATGGGATTCTTAAACAACATGACATCATAAAACAATTCATATAAGATAAAGGAATTCATAAAAATAATTCCATCACAACATAACCAAATCAATGTAATAATAGGGATAGAAACAGAACCCTATGTTATCTTAGATGGAAAATAATTTTGATAAAACACTTGAAATGAATTCTTGAGGAAAATATCCTTTCTTCTTCAAAATCAATTTCTTTTCACAAAACGTCATGCAATTTTAAAAGAAAGAGATTTTATTGAAAATAGTCATGAAATCTTTTGGAGGAATCTTCATGAAAATAAGGCTTTATAAAACCGTAAAAAATCCGTTCGTGCCGTTTAAGTTAAAAAAACATTCTTCTCGTACTTTTGTCGGAAAAGTCAAAAAGTACCTCGTACGAAAAACAACAAAAGATTCCTTTCATATCTTTTACTATAAACTCACCAAAGGGTAAAAATGTATTTAAAAAATTGTAGGTGAATGGAAATAATATTAAATATTGAGGAAACATGGATGTGGATAATAAAATACACCCCAGTAAATTTCAAAGTATAAACAATCTCAGATAAAAATGAGATTGTGATATTTCTCTTACCTTAGGTCTGATTTGCTTCGTATGTGTCCGAACCTCCTGTATAATGATTTAAATAATGTCATTGACTTATTACAGAATCATATTCATTGTTATGATATCATATATGGTTCACTTATGACATTATATTACCCGTTATTTTGTAAAAATGACTTTAACCAGTCATGGAAGAATGGTAAACATTTTATAAAAACATTTTTAGAAAACATGGTCATGGATGATAAACGTAACCCTAGTAAATACTTACGTATAAGAAATCTCGGATAAAAATGAGATTGAAAATTTATCCCTTACCTTAGGTCCGATTTGCTTCGTAAGTGTCCGAACCTCCTGTATAATGATTTAAATAATGACATTGACTTATTACAGAATCATATTCATTGTTATTATATCATATATGGTTCACTTATGACTTTATATTACCCGTTCTTTTGTAAATTCATGTTAAAGTAGCGTTTTGGGTAAAATCGTCTCATTTGTCGTTCGTGTTTTTAACTTGTAATTAATAATATGATTACTTGGATCATGATTACTTATATCCAGAATGTAAAACATGATTTATATATAATATATATTCAGAATATACATATATAATAAATCAGTAAATGGAAATAAATACACCGTTCATGGAGACGGTAGTCCGTACGTACGCATGAACGCTGTTTTCGTTTCCTTATTGAATTGAATGGAATTAGGTAGATGACATACATATAAATATACATAAATACAGTATCATTATCAGGTCATATATTTCATTAGTACTTATTATATATACTTTATAATCATTCATGAATGGTTAATTATTGAGAATGAATCTCATCGCGTCGTGGAGACGGTAGTCCGTACGTACGCACGAGCGATGATATCGTTCCCATGGTCATGGAATTGTGTTGAAGTGTATGTAGACTATTTCAGTATCAATATCACTTTATAATAATCATATATAGTTACTCATTACACCATTATACCCATCCTTGTAAGGTTATGATGGAAAATAGATTACACCACGGCGTGGAGACGGTATTCCGTACGTACGCACGCGCGGTGATTTCATTTTTCCGTAGGATGGATAGAAGGTGAATTAGGGTTGTTTCATATTTATAATAACATATCAGTATGTAAGTAATACTGATGTTATTACTTTATCACGAAACAACTAAAGGAGAAGAAGTTGAAGAAGAAAGAAATTGAAAAGATCGGTAATGGATATTACCTCTTCTTTGGAACGCTTCTTTGAATCCTCCACTTAGGGAACTAAGATTGGTTTTCGAAGAAGACCAGGACCTCTAGGATTATTCTAGGGAAGTTGAGAGGAGAAAATGGCAGGGGTTGGCCAAGCTTGAGTGCTCAAATTGGTGTGAGGAGGAGGGGGAGGAGGTGCCCTTTTATAAGGGAGGAGAGGGGCACCTTAGGAATATCTCAAAATATTATTTTATATTAAAGTCAAAATCGGTTTCTAATGGTTCCAAAGGGTCTTATTTCGAAGGTAAAGTGGGGATGGGTCGAAATCCTATCAACCAATAATATTTAGACAAGTTTAGGGTATTATTTTAACCTATCAATTAGATTTAACTCTAAGTTAAATAATTTTACTTTTACCGTGTCTTTTTGTTTTCTTTCACTATATGGTTAATACACTTACTATAACATGCCAAACGAACCCCAAATTGTTTATTATTAATATATATATCCTTATCTAAGTCATTTGGCCGAACCTTAGATTTTTAGGAATAAAATAACAATTAGTAATATAATATTTGATTTAAAAACTATTTTGTGTCAATTTTGACACTATTTGATATATGATTTTTGTGAAAGTCATAACAGAATTATATGTTCGAACCAAGTTGATTAAAGCAACACTAATAAATCATAGTAACCTAGAAAATTAGTGTAATTCATAAAAAGTCTCAACGACGCGATGAGATTCATTCTCAATAATTAACCATTCATGAATGATTATAAAGTATATATAATAAGTACTAATGAAATATATGACCTGATAATGATACTGTATTTATGTATATTTATACATAAATATATCAGAATCAATATGATGTTGTAATAACTATGTATAGTTATTTTTAACTTATACGGAATACTTAGTACATAGACATCAAATATTGACGTACATAGACATTATGTTGTGATGAGTAACTATTTATGATTATTATACTTACATACTGATATGTTATTATAAATATGAAACAACCCTAATTCACCTTCTATCCATCCTACGGAAAAATGAAATCACCGCGCGTGCGTACGTACGGAATACCGTCTCCACGCCGTGGTGTAATCTATTTCCCATCATAACCTTACAAGGATGGGTATAATCGTGTAAAGAATAACTATACATAGTTATTACAACATCATATTGATTCTGATATATTTTATAATCCACTCCAATTCAATTCAATATTTATGGAAATATCATCGCTTGTGCGTACGTACGGACTACCGTCTCCATGACGCGATGAGATTCATTCTCCATGTTAACCATTTAAGAATGATTATAAAGTATATATAAGAAATAATAATGAAATATATGACATTACAAAGCTACTGGATTTATGTATATATATATATATGTATGTCATCTACTTACTTCCATTCAAGACAATAAGGAAAGGAAAACAACGTTCATGCGTACGTACGGACTACCGTCTCCATGAACGGTGTTTTTCTTTCATTTATCTATCTATTATATATATATATATACTGAATATATATGATATATAAATCATATTTTATATTCTGGAAGTAAGTAAATCATGATATAAGTAATAATAATGTCAAGAACAACAAGTCAAAACACCTACGATAAATGAAACGATTTTACCCAAAACGCTTCTTTAACATGGAATTTACAAAAGAAAGGGTAATATAATGTCACAAGTGAACCATATATGATATCATAACAATGAATATGATTCTTTAATAAGTCAATGACATTATTTAAATCATTATACAGGAGGTTCGGACACATACGAAGCAAATCAGACCTAAGGTAAGGGAAATATGACAATCTCATTTTTATCCGAGATTGTTTATTCATAAGTATTTACTGGGGTGTATTTTATCATCCACATCCATGTTTCATGAATATGTAATATTATTTCCATCCACCTACAATTGTTTAAAACCAATTTTACCCCTTCTTTGAAGCGCCTCTTTGAGACCTCCTCTTAGGGCACTAAAATTGGTCTTTGAGGAAGACCAGAACCTCTAGGATGTTGCTAGGGAAGTGGAGAAGAGATTTTGGCAGGGGTTGGCCGAGCTTGAGTGCTCAAATTGGTGTGAGGAGAAGGGGGAGGAGGTGTCCTTTTATTAGGGAGGAGAGGGGCACCTTAGGAATATCTCAAAATATTATTTTATATTAAAGTCAAAATCGGTTTATAATGGTTCCAAAGGGTCTTATTTAGAAGCTAAAGTGGGGATGGGTCGAAATCCTATCAACCAATAGGATTTATACAAGTTTAGGGTAATATTTTAACCTTATCAATTAGATTTAACTCTAAGATTAATAATTTAACTTTTACCGTGTCATTTTGTTTTCTTACACTATATGGTTAATAAACTTACTATATCAAGCCAAAAGAACCCCAAGTTGTTTATTATTAATATATATAATCTTATCTAAGTCATTTGGCCGAACCTTATATTTTTAGGAATAAAATAACAATTATTAATATAATATTTGTTTTAAAAACTATTTTATGTCAATTTTGACACTATTTGGTATATGATTTTTATGAAATTCATAACAGAATGATAAGTTCGAACCAAGTTACTTAAATCAACAATAACATGTCAAATTAACCTAGAAAATTAGTGTAAGTCATAAAAAGTCTCAAATTACATTTATTTGGGCATTTATAACATCAATTACATCAATGTAAATATGATATTACTATTACCCTAACACATGTCCTAATTCTATTGGATAAGTGTAATTCGACCAAAAACAACCTTATGAAGATAATAGGACCATTTAGGTCCACTTGGATTAGATTATGACATTTAATATTATTATATTTAATGAATAGTTAAAATAGTTAAAATCAAAGTTTAATAACTAAAACATTTTTAATATGGGGTTATACATAAGATAAATTCGACTATAAATATTCATTAGAAGGCTAAAAAGATTTACTACATAATGATAATTTATTTATAATTTTTAGACTTTAAATAAATTAATTTATTTATGACACAAAGATGATGTAGTAATTATCTTATTAATGAAATATTGAAATAATTGATGTTATAAACACCAAAATAAATGTAATTTGAGACTTTTTATGAATTCCACTAATTTTCTAGGTTACTATGATATATTAGTGTTGATTTAATCAACTTGGTTCGAACATATAATTCTGTTATGACTTTCACAAAAATCATATATTTATGAGCTCAGTAAGGGTAAACAAAAGAAAAATCAATCACATCATATTCATAAGAACATAACTTTTGGAAATCTTAACCTGCAAAAGAGAGCATAATTTCATAACATGGGATAAATCATAGTAGTGAAATGAAATCCCAATAATCATAACTTAAAACATGAAACTTTGTGGCATACACACATAATCATAGAGAATCATTTCTTGTTAGTCAAGACTCATTGCCAAGACTATCTTAGTGGACAAAGTCCCTTTCTGAATCGAGTAACCCTCGTTTCAGTCCTATTTCACTGAACCGGTATAACCTACCATTTCAGCCATGTCTATCTCATGAGATATAAAATCTTTACCCATTGCATTGGAGGGAGATATAGGTCCCACCCATCTTATAATGAATCCTTTCTTATGTGTGCCACATAATCATACATCATCGCATAACACTTGTAACAAAAATGGGATTCTTGAAACATCATGAAATCATAAATCAATTCATATAAGATAAAGGAATTCATAAAAATAATTCCATCACAACATGATCAAATCAATGTAATAATAGGGATAAAACAGAACCCTTTATTATCTTAGATGGAAAATAATTTTGATAAAACACTTGAACTCCATTCTTGAGGAAAATATCCTTTCTTCTTCAAAAACATTTTTCCTTTCATAACATGTCATACAACTTTAAAATAAAAGAAGTTGATTAAAAATAAACTTGAAAACTTGTAAAGGAATTTTCTTGGAAATAATGTTTTAAAAATCCATTCATGTCGTATAAGTTAAAAAAACATTCTTCGTACTTTTGTCGGAAAAGTCAAAAAGTACCTCGTACGAAAAAATGACAAATGATTCCTTTCATATTCTTTACTAAAAACTCACCGAAGGGTAAGATTGGATTTAAACTAGTGTAAGTGGATGGAAACAATATTACATATTGAGGGAACATGGATTTGGATTATAAAATACACCCCAATAAATACTTACGAATAAACAATCTCGGATAAAAATGAGATTGTGATATTTCCCTTACCTTAGGTCCGACTTGCTTTGTAAGTGTCTGAACCTCCTGTATAATGATTTAAATCATGTTATTGACTTATTCCTGAATAATATTCATTGTTATTATATCATATATGGTCCAATTATGACTTTATATTACATGTTCTTTTGTAAATTCATGTTAAAGTAGCGTTTTGGGTAAAATCGTCTCATTTGTGGATGATAAAATACACCCCAGTAATTACCGTTACTGGAATGGTTAATGTTGGACATTGGATGTAATTTCACATTTAAACCAGTTATAAACAAGTTTCAATCTTTTGATAGTTATTATCTCTTAAAAACACGCTATTTGTTGTGACAGCGGAAATTAATTATAAAATTAATTAATGCAACTTATATGTTGGGAATTTTGTAAAATAGAAATCATTTTTGAATTCGGAATATCAATTATAGCCTAGGGTGAAATTTTGGTACTTTTCTGAAAACTTTCAATTTTTGATGAATAGTGAAACCACTAAGTGGTAGGTTAAAAACTGAATTTTGCATAAAACTTAATTTTACCACTTCTGTGAATGGAATTTCGAAAATCCGACAGACACGGTTAATATCAAGGAAAAAAATGTGGTTCAATGGGATGAAAATAATTTTTGGTGAATAGTAACTTTTTACTTTTTTTTACCACGGTTAATAGTAAATAGGGTAACTAAGGTTAAACATGATATTATTATTACCCTAACACATGTCCTAATTCTATTGGATAAGTTTAATTCGACCAAAAACAAACTTAGGAATAAAATATGACCATTTAGGTCCACTTGGATTAGATTAGGACATTTATTATTAATTTATTTAAAGTAGGGTTAAAATAGTTAAAATCAATGTTTAATAAGTAAATAATTTTTAATATGGGGTTATACATAAGATAAATTCGACTATAAATATAAATTAGAAAGCTAAAAAGATTTCCTATATAATGGTATTTTATTTGTAATTTTTAGACATTAAATAATTTAATTTATTTATGACACAATGATGATGCAGTAATTATCTTATTAATGAAATATTGACATAATTGATGTTATAAACACCAAAATAAATGTAATTTGAGACTTTTTATGAATTCCACTAATTTTATAGGTTACTATGATATATTATTGTTGATTTAATCAACTTGGTTCGGACATATAATTCTGTTATGACTTTAACAAAAATCATATATCAAATAGTGTCAAAATTGACACAAAATAGTTTTTAAATCAAATATTATATTATTAATTGTTATTTTATTCCTAAAAATCTAAGGTTCGGCCAAAGGACTTAGATAAGGATATATATATATATTAATAATAAACAATTTGGGGTTCGTTTGGCATGTTATAGTAAGTGTATTAACCATATAGTGTAAGAAAACAAAAAGACAAGGTAAAAGTTTAATTATTTAACTTAGAGTTAAATCTAATTGATAAGGTTAAAATAATAACCTAAACTTGTCTAAATCCTATTGGTTGATAGGATTTCGACCCATCCCCACTTTAGTTTCTAAATAATACCCTTTGGAACCATTATAAACCGATTTTGACTTTAATATAATATAATATTTTGAGATATGCCTAAGGTGCCCCTCTCCTCCCTTATAAAAGGGCACCTCCTCCCCCTCCTCCTCAGACCAATTTGAGCACTCAAGCTCGGCCAAAACCTGCCATTTTCTCCTCTCCACTTCCCTATAATAATCCTAGAAGGCCTGGTCTTCTTCAAACACCAATCTTAGTTCCCTAAGTGGAGGATTCAAAGAAGCGTTCCAAAGAAGAGGTAATATCCAATACCGATCTTTTCAATTTCTTTCTTCTTCAACTTCTTCTTCTTTAGTTGTTTCATGATAAAGTTATAACATCAGTATTAATTACATACTGATATGTTATTATAAATATGAAACAACCCTAATTCACCTTCTATCCATCCTATGGGAAAATGAAATCACCGCGCGTGCGTACGTACGGAATACCGTCTCCACGCCGTGGTGTAATCTATTTTCCACCATCACCTTACAAGGATGGGTATAATGGTGTAATGAGTAAAAATTTATTATTATTATAAAGTAATATTGATACTGAAATAATATACATATACTCCAATACAATTACATGATCATAGGAACGATATCATCACTCGTGCGTACGTACGGAATACCGTCTCCACGATGTGATGCGACTCGTTCTACATGATCATCATTACATAGTAATTATATAAATGAATTGAACGAATAAATATGATATATGTTACACTAATACCATTCTGTATACAAGTTATCTATAACCTTAAAAGAAGAATAAGAATTTATTCGGCAAAACACGCATAAGAACAAAAGGCAATAAAGACCCGAGTAACAAGTAACAATGAAATATTACTAACAAGAAGCTAATAATATGACCATATATGATATCATATCAATATGTATGATTCTTTAATAAGTCAATAACATTATTTAAACCATTATACAGGAGCTTCGGACACTTACAAAGCAAATCGGACCTAAGGTAAGGGAAATATCACAATCTCACTTTTATCCGAGATTGTTTTTACTTTGGTAATTACTGGGGTGTATTTTATCATCCACATCCATGTTCCCTCAATATGTAATATTATTTCCATCCTTCTACAATAGTTTGTATCCAATTTTACCCTTCGGTGAGTTTTTTTAAAGATATGAAAGGAATCTTTTGTCGTTTTCGTACGAGGTACTTTTTGACTTTTCCGACAAAAGTACGAAGAATGTTTTTTTTAACTTATACGGCATGAATGGATTTCTAAAACATTATTTCCAAGAAGAATCCTTTGCAAGTATTCAAGTTTATTTTTAATCAACTTCTTTTAGTTTAAAATTGTATGACATGTTAAGAATGGAAAAGTGTTTTTGAAGTAGAAAGGATATTTTCCTCAATAATGAAGTTCAAGTATTTTATCGAAATTATTTTCCATCTAAGATAATAAAAGGGTTCTGTTTTTATCCCTATTATTACATGGATTTGATTATGTTGTGATGGAAATATTTTTTATGAATTCCTTTATCTTATATGAATTGTTTTATGATGTCCTGTTGATTAAGAATCCCATTTTTATTACATGGGTTACGCTATGATGTATGGTTTATGATTATGTGGCACACATAAGAAAGGATTCATTATAAGATGGGTGGGACCTATATCTCCCTCCAATGCATTGGGTAAAGATTTTATATCTCATGAGATAGACATGGCTAGAATGGTAGGTTATACCGGTTCAGTGAAATAGGACTGAAACGAGGGTTACTCGATTCAGAAAGGGACTTTTTCCACCAATATCTCCCATAAAGATCTTCCCCTTTTTTTACCTAAAACCTTTCTTTATATCCTGGGGAAAAGAAAACATAAAAGGGTGAGCTCTAATGCTCAGTAAGGGTAAACAAAAGAAAAATCAATCACATCATATTCATAAGAACATAACTTTTAGAAATCTTAACCTGAAAAAGAGAGCATAATTTCATAACATGGGATAAATCATAGTAGTGAAATGAAATCCCAATAAGCATAACTTAAAACATGAAACTTTGTGGCATACACACATAATCATAGAGAATCATTTCTTGTTAGTCATGACTCATTGCCAAGACTATCTTAGTGGACAAAGTCCCTTTCTAAATCGAGTAACCCTCGTTTCAGTCATGTTTCCCTGAACCGGTATAACCTACCATTCCATCCATGTCTATCTCATGAGATATGAAATATTTACCCAATGCATTGGAGGGAGATATAGGTCCCACCCATCTTATAATGAATCCTTTCTTATGTGTGCCACATAATCATAAAAAATAAGGACGGAAATAATATTACATATTGAGGGAACATGGATTTGGATGATAAAATACACCCCAGTAATTACAATTAATAACATGGTCCGAGTAATCATATTAATAATTACAAGTTAAAAACACGAACGACAAATGAGACGATTTTACCCAAAACGCTACTTTAACATGAATTTACAAAAGAACAGGTAATATAAAGTCATAATTGGACCATATATGATATAATAACAATGAATATGATTCTGGAATAAGTCAATAACATGATTTAAATCATTATACATGAAGGTTCAGACACTTACAAAGCAAGTCGGACCTAAGGTAAGGGAAATATCACAATCTCATTTTTATCCGAGATTGTTTATTCGTAAGTATTTACTGGGGTGTATTTTATCATCCACATCCATGTTTCATCAATATGTAATATTATTTCCATCCACCTACAGTTGTTTAAATCCACTTTTACCCTTCGGTGAGTTTTTAGTAATATGTATGAAAGGAATCTTTTGTCATTTTTCGTACGAGGTACTTTTTGACTTTTTCGACAAAAGTACGAGAAGAATGTTTTTTTAACTTATACGGCATGAATGGATTTTTATGGTTTTATAAAGCCTTATTTTCATGAAGCTTCCTCCAAAATATTTCATGACTATTTTTAATAAAATCTCTTTCTTTTAAAATTGCATGATGTTTTGTGAAAAGAAATTGATTTTGAAGAAGAAAGGATATTTTCCTCAAGAATTCATTTCAAGTGTTTTATCAAAATTATTTTCCATCTAAGATAATAAAGGGTTCTGTTTCTATCCATATTTTTACATTGATTTGACTATGTTGTGATGGAATTATGTTTATGAATTCCTTTATCTTATATGAATGGTTTTATGATGTCATGTTGTTTAAGAATCCCATTTTTTATTACATGGGTTATGAAATGATGTATGATTTATGATTTTGTGGCACACATAAGAATGGTATCATTATGAGATGGGTGGGACCTATATCTCCCTCCAATGCATTGGGTAAAGATTTTATATCTCATGAGATAGACATGGCTGGAATGGTAGGTTATACCGGTTCAGTGAAACAGGACAGAAACGAGGGTTACTCGATTCAGAAAGGGACTTTGTCCACTAAGATAGTCTTGGCAATGAGTCTTGACTAACAAGAAATGATTCTCTATGATTATTTGTGAATTCCACAAAGTTTCATGTTTTAAGTTATGATTATTGTGATTACATTTCACTGCCATGATTTATCCCATGTTATGAAATTATGCTCTCTTTTTTGCAGGTTAAGATTTCCAAAAGCTATGTTCTTATGTATATGATGTGATTGATATTTCTTTTGTTTACCCTTACTGAACATTTGAGCTCACCCTTTTATGTTTTCTTTTCCCCAGGATATAAAGAAAGGTTTTAGGTATAAAAAAAGGAAGATCTTTATGGGAGATGTTGAAGATCTTTCACCATGATTAGAAGATTATATTCCGAGTTTCCAAAGACACTAAACTATTACGGTCCTTGTGTGTGTGTTTTTGTAATGTACTAAGTATTCCGCAAAAGTAATGTAATGTACATGTACGTCAGGCTCCGGCTCTCATAATCATACATCATCGCATAACACATGTAACAAAAATGGGATTCTTGAAACATCATGACATCATAAATAAATTCATATAAGATAAAGGAATTCATAAAAATATTTCCATCACAACATAATCAAATCCATGTAATAATAGGGATAAAAACAGAACCCTTTTATTATCTTAGATGGAAAATAATTTCGATAAAATACTTGAACTTCATTCTTGAGGAAAATATCCTTTCTACTTCAAAAACACTTTTCCTTTCTTAACATGTCATACAATTTTAAACTAAAAGAAGTTGATTAAAAATAAACTTGAATACTTGCAAAGGAAGATTCTTGGAAATAATGTTTTAGAAATCCATTCATGCCGTATAAGTTAAAAAAACATTCTTCGTACTTTTGTCCGAAAAGTCAAAAAGTACCTCGTACGAAAATGACAAAAGATTCCTTTCATATCTTTAAAAAAAACTCACCGAAGGGTAAAATTGGATATAAAATATTGTATAAGGATGGAAATAATATTACATATTGAGGGAACATGGATGTGGATGATAAAATACACCCCATTAATTACCAAAGTAAAAACAATCTCGGATAAAAGTGAGATTGTGATATTTCCCTTACCTTAGGACCGATTTGCTTCGTATGTGTCTGAACCTCCTGTATAATGATTTAAATAAAGTCATTGACTTATTACAGAATCATATTCATTGTTATGATATCATATATGGTTCACTTATGACTTTATATTACCCGTTCTTTTGTAAATTTCATGTTAAAGAAGCGTTTTGGGTAAAATCGTTTCATTTATCGTAGGTGTTTTGACTTGTTGTTATTGATATTATTATTACTTATATCATGATTTACTTACTTCCAGAATATAAAATATGATTTATATATCATATATATTCAGTATATATATATATAATAGATAGATAAATGAAATGAAAAACACCGTTCATGGAGACGGTAGTCCGTACGTACGCATGAACGTTGTTTTCCTTTCCTTATTGTCTTGAATGGAAGTAAGTAGATGACATACATATATATATACATAAATCCAGTAGCTTTATAATGTCATATATTTCATTATTATTTCTTATATATACTTTATAATCATTCTTAAATGGTTAACATGGAGAATGAATCTCATCGCGTCGTGGAGACGGTAGTCCGTACGTACGCACGAGCGATGATATCATTTCCATAAATATTGAATTGGAGTGGAGTGGATTATACAATATATCAGAATCAATTTTATGTTGTAATAACTATGTATAGTTATTCTTTACACCATTATACCCATCCATGTAAGGTGGTGGTGGAAAATAGATTACACCATGGCGTGGAGACGATATTCCGTACGTACGCACGCGCGGTGATTTCTTTTTCCGTAGGATGGATAGATGGTGAAATAGGGTTGTTTCATACTTATAATAACATATCAGTATATGAGTGATACTGATGTTATTACTTCATAATGAAACAACCTAAGAAGAAGAAGTGGAAGAAGAAATAAAGATGAAAGAATTGGTAACGGTAATTACCTCTTCTTTGAAGCGCCTCTTTGAGACCTCCTTTTAGGGCACTAAAATTAGTCTTTGAGGAAGACCAGAACCTCTAGGATGTTTCTAGGGAAGTGGAGAAGAGATTTTGGCAGGGGTTGGCTGAGCTTGAGTGCTCAAATTGGTGTGAGGAGGAGGGGGAGGAGGTGTCCTTTTATAAGGGAGGAGAGGGGCACCTTAGGAATACCTCAAAATATTATTTTATATTAATGTCAAAATCAGTTTATAATGGTTCCAAAGGGTCTTATTTCGAAGCTAAAGTGGGGATGGGTCTAAATCCTATCAACCAATAGGATTTAGACAAGTTTAGGGTATTATTTTATCCTTATCAATTAGATTTAACTCTAAGTTAAATAATTTAACTTTTACCGTGTCTTTTTGTTTTCTTTCACTATATGGTTAATACACTTACTATAACATGCCAAAAGAACCCCAAATTTTTTATTATTAATATATATATCCTTATCTAAGTCATTTGGCCGAACCTTAGATTTTTATGAATAAAATAACAATTAATAATATAATATTTTATTTAAAAACTATTTTGTGTCCATTTTGACACTATTTGATATATGATTTTTGTGAAAGTCATAACAGAATTATATGTTCTAACCAAGTTGATTATATCAACAATAATATATCATAGTAACCTATAAAATTAGTGGAATTCATAAAAAGTCTCAAATTACATTCATTTGAGCATTTATAACATCAATTATGTTAATATTTCCTTAAAAGGGTAATTACTGCATCATCGTTGTGTCATAAATAAATGATAATTATTTAATCCCTAAAAATTCTAAATAAATTCCTATGATGTAGATAATTGTATTATCTTTCTGGAGACTATTCATGTTCGATGTTTCATGATGTTTATCACTAGATTAAAATTATTATACTCATAAGATTTATGAAAGTGACATGTTGTCACATTCTTTGGTTTTAATAATATTTAAAGTATTTTCATTGACAAAATTTAATTAAATTAATCTAATCTGACCCTTAGGTGATATGGGTCGTTTTTTAGTCATCCAATAGGATTTTGACATTTGTTAGGGTAATTTTAAAATATTATATTTACCCTTAATTGCCGGATTTACCTTTAACATGATTTAAATCATTATACAGGAGGTTCGGACACTTACAAAGCAAGTCGGACCTAAGGTAAGGGAAATATCACAATCTCATTTTTATCCGATATTGTTTATACTTTGGTATTTACTAGGGTGTATTTTATCATCCACATCCATGTTTCCTCAATATGTAATATTATTTCCATTCACCTACAAATGTTTAAATCCTATTTTACCCTTCGGTGAGTTTTTAGTAAAAGATATGAAAGGAATCTTTTGTCATTTTTCGTACGAGGTACTTTTTTGACTTTTCCGAAAAAAGTACGAGAAGAATGTTTTTTTTAACTTATACGTCACGAACGGATTTTTTACGGTTTTATAAAGCCTTATTTTCATGAAGCTTCCTCCAAAAGATTTCATGACTATTTTCAATAAAATCTCTTTATTTTAAAATTGCATGACGTTTTGTGAAAAGAAATTGATTTTGAAGAAGAAAGGATATTTTCCTCAAGAATTCATTTCAAGTGTTTTATCAAAATTATTTTCCATCTAAGATAATAAAGGGTTCTGTTTTTATCCCTATTATTACATTGATTTGATTATGTTGTGATGGAATTATTTTTATGAATTCCTTTATCGTATATGAATTGTTTTATGATGTCACGATGTTTAAGATTCCCATTTTTATTACATGGGTAATGTAATGATGTATGATTTATGATTTTGTGGCACACATAAGAATGGTATCATTATGAGATGGGTGGGACCTATATCTCCCTCCAATGCATTGGGTAAAGATTTTATATCTCATGAGATAGACATGGCTAGAATGGTAGGTTATACCGGTTCAGTGAAACAGGACTGAAACGAGGGTTACTCGATTCAGAAAGGGACTTTGTCCACTAAGATAGTCTTGGAAATGAGTCTTGACTAACAAGAAATGATTATCTATGATTATGTGTGAATGCCACAAAGTTTCATGTTTTAAGTTATGATTATTGTGATTACATTTCACTGCCATGATTTATCCCATGTTATGAAATTATGCTCTCTTTTGCAGGTTAAGATTTCCAAAAGTTATGTTCTTATGAATATGATGTGATTTCCATTCATGCCGTATAAAGGGTTCTGTTTTTATCCATATTATTACATTGATTTGATCTTGTTGTGATGGAATATTTTTTATGAATTCCTTTATCTTATATGAATTGTTTTATGATGTCATTTTGTTTAAGAATCCCATTTTTATTACATGGGTTACGCTATGATGTATGGTTTATGATTATGTGGAACACATAAGAAAGGATTCATTATAAGATGGGTGGGACCTATATCTCCCTCCAATGCATTGGGTAAAGATTTCATTTCTCATGAGATAGACATGGCTGGAATGGTAGGTTATACCGGTTCAGTGAAACAGGACTGAAACGAGGGTTACTCGATTCAGAAAGGGACTTTGTCCACTAAGATAGTCTTGGCAATGAGTCATGACTAACAAGAAATGATTCTCTATGATTATGTGTGTATGCCACAAAGTTTCATGTTTTAAGTTATGCTTATTGGGATTTCATTTCACTACTATGATTTATCCCATGTTATGAAATTATGCTCTCTTTTGCAGGTTAAGATTTCTAAAAGTTATGTTCTTATGAATATGATGTGATTGATTTTTCTTTTGTTTACCCTTACTGAGCATTAGAGCTCACCCTTTTAGGTTTTATTTTCCCCAGGATATAAAGAAAGGTTTTAGGTAAAAAAAGGGGAAGATCTTTATGGGAGATATTGAAGATCTTTCACCACGATTAGAAGATTACGTTCCGAGTTTCCAAAGACACTAAACTTTTACGATCCTTGTGTGTGTGTGTTTTTGTTATGTACTAAGTATTCGGCAAATGTAATGTAATGTCCATGTACGTCAAGATACGGGTCTCTACAGTTGGTATCAGAGGAAAGGTTTAGTCAACCTTTGGAAACTAGGATGCGAGAACTTTAGTGAGATCCCTAGAGATATTTATAAGGTTTGTCTAAGGATGTCCCTAAGGATAAGTATACGTATAGGATACAGTCCTATAACTATGGTAACGATCTTAGAATTTAACCTAAGAAGTTAGATATTGAGGATACTCCCCCTTTATAATGTTGTTTTCCCTAGCATGATTTTTGCCTCTCACACTATTCTTTTTGGGTTTTAGACGATGGATGGAACCCGAAAGAACCGTGTTGGTCAATGCAATGGACAATGCAATAATTGCCCTCCTGAACAAACAAATGTTATGGGAGATGGAGTGTAAAATCTTATTGCTATACTTACACAAGCTATGAATCATTCTGGACTTCCGAATGAGCAGAGGAGGGAACAATATTCTATTGAGTCCTTCATGAGGCAACGTCCACCTTCTTTCAGTGGGACTTCTGATCCACTTGTTGCTGAACAATGGATCAGTACCACAGAAAAGATATTTTCAGTTCTTCACTGTTCTGAACATGATAAAGTCATCTTAGCAGTATATCATTTGGAAGGTGAAGCTGATCAATGGTGGAATCCTATCAAGAATACGAGGCCAGGAGATGAAATTGAGTCCATGGAATGGGACGAGTTCAAGAACTTGTTTTTCAGTAAGTACTTCCCTCGTATTCTTCGAACAAAGATGGAAAAGGAGTTTTTTGAGCTGAATCAGAAGGATGATGAATCTGTTGGTATATACAAAGCGAATTTTACAAGACTTGCAAGGTATGCATCTGGTATTATTATCCAACCTGAGAGTAAGATCGATCAATTCTTTAGTGGCTTAAAACCAAGTCTTCGAAGGGCGTTAGCCATAAGGGACTTCAATAGCTATGAGGAAATCGTTCAATGTGCTCTCAAAGTCGAGATGGAGATTGGAGTAACCCATCAGTCACATGGGTTTGATAAGAAGAGGAAGATGGAATTCAAAGGAAAATCTCAAGAGCACACTGAAAAGAAGATGAGCTTTCCCTTATGCTCAAAGTGTGGAAAGAAACATGGAGGGAGTTGTCTTAAAGGGACAAGTAAATGTTTCAAATGTGGAAAGGAAGGTCATCGGGCATTTGAATGCCGCGATAATGGGAAGAAGATGTCTAACGATGCAAACAAAGGAAGGGATACACAGAATGAACCTACTACACTTCAATGTTTCAAGTGCAAGGAAATGGGGCATTATGCTAATAAATGCCCTAATCCAAGGGTTAGTGATGATCGACATGAGCAACCTCTTAAGGCAAAGGATAAAGGGAAGTCACATGCGATCACTATTGGCGATGTTGAATATGACAACGTTGTGGTGGAATGATTAAGTGTTTATGTAATGGGATTCCAAAATAATGTTGTATCATGGAGTATTGGAATATCTATGTATTGGTCTAATGTGGTATTCAAAGTGATTGAGATATTTTTGGAAATAAGACGATATGCGCATAATGAAGGGAAAACGAGAAAATGAAATGTTTAACAGTATTCATGAGCTCATGATTGATATAAGGACTAAGTGATATCATGGTTTGAGTATATAGAATTTTGAGGATTTTGGTATATGGAAAGTGTTAACTTTTAACTGCATTCAAGTTTTCACTATGGTTCAATGGGTATTCAAGAGAGTATAAGATTAAGGCCTTTGAATGTTTGGAATGTGACCAATAAGATATATCTTATGATATATGGGGATCAATGATGGTATTAAATCTCTGAGAGTGAACGACAGTATTATGGATAAGCCTAAAGATTGGAATGGTTTATGTTGGACATAAGTTAGTATTATTGATGGGATGTTATAGTAAAATAGCTTTAGAAAAAGGACAACCTGCAGGACGGGCGACAGCCCATCGCGTCGGACAAGGCTGTGGGAATCGAACTCACAACCGAAGTGCGACTGGCCTTTATCACCTACCACTGGCCTACAGGAAGTCCCTGTTTAGTAGAAACTAGTTTTATTATATTAAGTAGTATGATATATGAAGTATAAGTCCATTTTAGGAACCATATATGATTAATCTCACTATAGATCGACTTATGTTTATAATTTTTGCTAACCTTTTGTTTGAGACAGATGGAATGACCCGTCATTCTATCACATGATCTGCTAACACTTCACGAATAACAAATTAAACTACATTTATTTAAGATATGACCATATATGGTTCCTAAAATGGACTTTATACTTCATATATCATACTGCTTAATATAATAAAACTAGTTTCTAATAAACAGGGACTTCCTGTAGGCCAGTGGTAGGCGATAAAGGCCAGTCGCACTTCGGTTGTGGGTTTGATTCCCACATCCTTGTCCGACGCGATGGGCTGTCGCCCGTCCTGCAGGTTGTCCTTTTTCTAAAACTATATTACTATAACATCCCATCAATAATATCGAGAAAACTTCTATCCTTAAACAATACTAACTTATGTCCAACATAATCCATTACAATCTTTAGGCTCATCCATAATACTTTAGTACACTCTCATAACATAGTGAAAACGATTACCAGAGATTTAATACTATCGTTGATCCCCATATATCATAAGATATGTTTTGTTGGTCACATTCCAAACATTCAAAGTCCTTAATCATGTATTCTCTTGAATACCCATTGAACCTTAATGAAAGCATGAATGCAGTTAAAAGTTAACACTTTCCACATACCAAAATCCAAAAATTCTATATACTCAAACCACGATATAACCTTCTCCTTATATCAGTCATGAGCTCATGAATACTATCAAACATTTAATTTTCTCCTTATCCCTTCATTATGAGCATATCATCTACATTCCAAAAATATCTGAATAACCTTTCATGGATACTGGTAACATTAATCATACACTTTCAAAACTCAAGGAAAGACAACAGTGTAACAATCCATAGATGTCTCTTTATTCCATAGTAGCATGAGATTACTTATACAAAATTACACATGATAAACATGTAATCATTCCACTACATTCTTAAACCATTGACCGAGCTTCAAAAATTCTTTCATCTCACATATCATTTGTAGTCTCTTCATCATCATCCACATAAATACTACCCATATGACCATACGTACGTACGTGCGTACGTACGTACGTGCGTACGTACCTACGTCCGACGGTAGTATCTACTGAATTTATGTATATATATATATATGTATGTCATCTACTTACTTCCATTCAAGACAATAAGGAAAGGAAAACAGCGTTCATGCGTACGTACGGACTACCGTCTCCATGAACGGTGTTTTTCATTTCATTTATCTATCTATTATATATATATATATACTGAATATATATGATATATAAATCATATTTTATATTCTGGAAGTAATTAAATCATGATATAAGTAATAATAATGTCAAGAACAACAAGTCAAAACACCTACGATAAATGAAACGATTTTACCCAAAACGCTTCTTTAACATGGAATTTACAAACGAACGGGTAATATAATGTCACAAGTGAACCATATATGATATCATAACAATGAATATGATTCTGTAATAAGTCAATGACATTATTTAAATCATTATACAGGAGGTTCGAACACATACGAAGCAAATCAGACCTAAGGTAAGGGAAATATCACAATCTCATTTTTATTCAAGATTGTTTATACTTTGGTATTTACTGGGGTGTATTTTATCATCCACATCCATGTTTCCTCAATATGTAATATTATTTCCATCCACCTAAAATTGTTTAAATCCAATTATACCCTTCGGTGAGTTTTTAGTAAAAGATAAGAAAGGAATCTTTTGTCGTTTTTCGTACGAAGTACTTTTTTGACTTTTCCGACAAAAGTACGAGAAGAATGTTTTTTTTAACTTATACGGCATGAATGGATTTTTAAAACATTATTTCCAAGAAGCTTCCTTTACAAGTTTTCAAGTTTATTTTTAATCAACTTCTTTAATTTTAAAGTTGTATGACATGTTATGAAAGGAAAAATGTGTTTGAAGTAGAAAGGATATTTTCCTCAAGAATAGAGTTCAAGTATTTTATCAAAATTATTTTCCATCTAAGATAATAAAAGGGTTCTGTTTTTATCCCTATTATTACATTGGTTTGATTATGTTGTGATGGAAATATTTTTATGAATTCCTTTATCTGATATGAATTGTTTTATGATGTCATGTTATTTAAGAATCCCATTTTTATTACATGGGTTATGCTATGATGTATGGCTTATGATTATGTGGCACACATAAGAAAGGATTCATTATAAGATGGGTGGGACCTATATCTCCCTCCAATGCATTGGGTAAAGATTTTATATCTCATGAGATAGACATGGATGGAATGGTAGGTTATACCGGTTCAGTGAAACAGGACTGGAACGAGGGTTACTCGATTCAGAATACTGTAGAGACCCGAAGCTTAACGTACATGAACATTACATTACTTTTTCGGAATACTTAGTACATAAAAAAAACACACACACAAGGATCGTAATAGTTTAGTGTCTTTGGAATCTCAGAACGTAATCTTCTAATTGTGGTGAAAGATCTTCAATATCTCCCATAAAGATCTTCCTTTTTTTTACCTAAAACCTTTCTTTATATCCTGGGGAAAAGAAAACATAAAAGGGTGAGCTCAAATGCTCAGTAAGGGTAAACAAAAGAAATATCAATCACATCATATACATAAGAACATTGCTTTTAGAAATCTTAACCTGCAAAAGAGCTCATAATATCATAACATGGGATAAATCATAGAAGTGAAATGTAATCCCAATAATCATAACTTAAAACATTGAAATTTGTGGCATACACACATAATCATAGAGAATCATTTCTTGTTAGTCAAGACTCATTGCCAAGACTATCTTAGTGGACAAAGTCCATTTCTGAATCGAGTGACCCTCGTTTCAGTCCTGTTTCACTGAACCGGTATAACCTACCATTCCAGCCATGTCTATCTCATGAGATATAAAATCTTTACCCAATGCATTGGAGGGAGATATATGTCCCACCCATCTTATAATGAATCCTTTCTTATGTGTGCCACATAATCTTAAATCATACATCATCGCATAACACATGTAACAAAAATGGGATTCTTGAAACATCATGACATCATAAAACAAATCATATAAGGTAAATGACTTCATAAAAATAATTCCCTCAAAACATAATCAAATCAATGTAATAATAGGGATAAAAATAAAACCCTTTATTATATTATATGGAAAATAATTTTGATAAAACACTAGAACTCCATTCTTGAGGAAAATATCCTTTCTTCTTCAAAAACATTTTTCCTTTCATAACATGTCATGCGACTTTAAAATAAAAGAAGTTGATTAAAAATAAACTTGAAAACTTATAAAGGAAGATTTTTGGAAATAATGTTTTAAAAATCCATTCTTGCCGTATAAGTTAAAAAAAACATTCTTCTCGTACTTTTGTCGAAAAAGTCAAAAAAGTATCTCGTACGAAAAACGACAAAAGATTCCTTTCATATCTATTACTAAAAACTTACTGAAGGGTAAAATTGGATATAAACTATTGTAGAAGGATGGAAATAATATTACATATTGAGGGAACATGGATGTGGATGATAAAATACACCCCAGTAATTACCAAAGTGAAAACAATCTCGGATAAAAGTGAGATTGTGATATTTCCCTTACCTTAGGTCCGATTTGCTTCGTATGTGTCCGAACCTCCTGTATAATGATTTAAATAATGTCATTGACTTATTACAGAATCATATTCATTGTTATGATATCATATATGGTTCAATTATGACTTTATATTACCCGTTCTTTTGTAAATTTCATGTTAAAGAAGCGTTTTGGGTAAAATCGTTTCATTTATCGTATGTGTTTTGACTTGTTGTTCTTGACATCATTATTACTTATATCATGATTTACTTACTTCCAGAATATAAAATATGATTTATATATCATATATATTCAGTATATATATATATATAATAGATAGATAAATAAAATGAAAAACACCGTTCATGGAGACGGTAGTCCGTACGTACGCATGAACGCTGTTTTCCTTTCCTTATTGTCTTGAAATGGAAGTAAGTAGATGGCATACATATATATATATATATACATAAATCCAGTATCTTTACAATGTCATATATTTCATTTTTATTTCTTATATATACTTTATAATCATTCTTAAATGGTTAACATGGAGAATGAATCTCATCGCGTCGTGGTGACGGTAGTCCGTATGTACACACGAGCGATGATATCATTTCCATAAATATTGAATTGAATTGGAGTGGATTATACAATATATCAGAATCAATATAATGTTGTAATAACTATGTATAGTTATTCTTTACACCATTATACCCATCCATGTAAGGTGGTGGTGGAAAATAGATTACACCACGGCGTGGAGACGGTATTCCGTACGTACGCACGCGCGGTGATTTCTTTTTCCATAGGATGGATAGATGGTGAAATAGGGTTGTTTCATACATATAATAACATATCAGTATATGAATGATACTGATGTTATTACTTCATAATGAAACAACCTAAGAAGAAGAAGTGGAAGAAGAAATACAGATGAAAGAATTGGTAACGGTAATTACCTCTTCTTTGAAGCGCCTCTTTGAGACCTCCTCTTAGGGCACTAAAATTGGTCTTTGAGGAAGACCAGAACCTCTAGGATGTTTCTAGGGAAGTGGAGAAGAGATTTTGGCAGGGTCTGGCCGAGCTTGAGGGCTCAAATTGGTGTGAGGAGGAGGGGGAGGAGGTGTCCTTTTATAAGGGAGAAGAGGGGCACCTTTGGAATAACTAAAAATATTATTTTATTATAATGTCAAGTTCGGTTTTAAATAGATAAAAATTGATTTATTTCGAGGCTAAGGTGGGGATGGGTCGAAATCCTCTCATCCAATAGGATTTAGACAAGTTTAGGTTATTATTTTACCCTTATCAATTAGATTTAACTCTAAGTTAAATAATTTAACTTTTACCGTGTCATTTTGTTTTCTTACACTATATGGTTAATAAACTTACTATATCAAGCCAAAAGAACCCCAAGTTGTTTATTATTAATATATATAATCTTATCTAAGTCATTTGGCCGAACATTAGATTTTTAGGAATAAAATAACAATTATTAATATAATATTTGTTTTAAAAACTATTTATGTCAATTTGGAAACTATTTGGTATATGATTTTTATGAAATTCATAACAGAATGATAAGTTCGAACCAAGTTACTTAAATCAACAATAACATGTCTAATTAACCTAGAAAATTAGTGTAAGTCATAAAAAGTCTCAAATTACATTTATTTGGGCATTTATAACATCAATTATGTCAATATTTCATTAATAAGACAATTATTCCATCATCTATGTGTCATAATAAATGATACTTATTTAATCCCTAAAAATTCTAAATAAATTCCTATGATGTAGATAATTGTATTAGATTTCTGGAGACTATTTATGTTCGAAGTTTCATGAAGTTTATCACTAGATTAAAATTATTGTACTTATAAGATTTAAGAAAGTGACATGTTGTCACATTCTTTGGTTTTAATAATAATTAAATTATTTTCATTGAAAAAATTTAATTAAATGAATCTAATCCGACCCTTAGGTGATATGGGTCGACCTTTAGTCATCCAATAGGATTTTGACATTTGTTAGGGTAATTTTAAAATATTATATTTACCCTTAATTACCCGATTTACCTTTAACTATGGTAAATAAAATTTACCGTATTTACTATTCATAATTCCCAAAAATAAAAAGTAGCCTATTAACATAATTTGGACCCACTAATTCCAAATATGGAATCCATTTTTTAAAATTCAATACACAGAAGTTGCAGAAATTAAATTAAAATTAATCCCGTTGTCGAATAAAAACGGGTTTTTGTTTAAAACATTGCAAAAGATTGAATTGATTTAACCTACGAATTCAAGGTAAAATCAATGCTAATGACATACATTATATTAAATGGTAAAAATATATTCTATTTATACTTTAAAACCATGCAATATTATAATTTAACCACATAAGATATTACGATGAAAAAAGTTGATTTTAATTAAAATATAGCGTGTTTTTACTATTCATTAAAATGTGAAAGTTACCAGAATAATATGAAAAATTTATCCAAAGTAAATTTTTATTTCGTGATTCCAAAGAAGAATTTTATTTTGTCAAATTGAACTTATAAACATGTCAAAAACAAGATTTAAAGTGGGTGTGCCATCAAAAGGCGGCAAAACTGCATTTTTTGAAAAATACTTATTTTACCCGAAAAATTTATTTTGTTCTCATACCATGTTCTAGAAATGTGTAGGATGATTAATAATGTTATAAAATTCAAAATTTAGTTAATACTATTCATAACGGCTAGTTCATGACAATATTATAATAATATAACATTGTTTATTAAAACCCGGTATTGCGTACAACACACGCTATCGAGGAAGGTCGTGATTGCGTGTAATGCAAGCCAAGTCAGGGTTGCGTGTTGTGAAAGAATCCTTCGTTGTTTCGTATAACAGAATCCAACCATATTTCATTTATACATTGAATATATATATATATATATATATACTCAATGTTGCGTAGAATAACTATTATCAAAATTGTGTGTAACACGATCCAAGAATAGTGTTGCATATACTGCAAGCTAATACGGTGTTGCGTATAGCGCAAGGTAATCTTGGTATAGAATACAACACAAGACATTAATGAAATTAAAATATTATAAAACTATTTTGACATTAATATAAAATAATATTTTGAGGTATTCCTAAGGTGCCCCTCTCCTCCCTTATAAAAGGACACCTCCTCCCCCTCCTCCTCACACCAATTTGAGCACTCAAACTCGGCCAACCCCTGCCAAAATCTCTTCTCCACTTCCCTAGAAACATCCTAGAGGTTCTGGTCTTCCTCAAAGACCAATTTTAGTGCCCTAAGAGGAGGTCTCAAAGAGGCGCTTCAAAGAAGAGGTAATTACCGTTACCAATTCTTTCATCTTTATTTCTTCTTCCACTTCTTCTTCTTAGGTTGTTTCATTATGAAGTAATAACATCAGTATCATTCATATACTGATATGTTATTATAAGTATGAAACAACCCTATTTCACCATCTATCCGTCCTACGGAAAAAGAAATCACCGCGCGTGCGTACGTACGGAATACCGTCTCCACGCCGTGGTGTAATCTATTTTCCACCACCACCTTACATGGATGGGTATAATGGTGTAAAGAATAACTATACATAGTTATTACAGCATCATAATGATTCTGATATATTGTATAATCCACTCCAATTCAATTCAATATTTATGGAAATGATATCATCGCTCGTGCGTACGTACGGACTACCGTCTCCACGACGCGATGAGATTCATTCTCCATGTTAACCATTTAAGAATGACTATAAAGTATATATAAGAAATAAAAATGAAATATATGACATTTTAAAGATACTGGATTTATGTATATATATATATATATATGTATTTCATCTTCTTACTTCCATTTCAAGACAATAAGGAAAGGAAAACAGCGTTCATGCGTACGTACGGACTACCGTCTCCATGAACGATGTTTTTCATTTTATTTATCTATCTATTATATATATATATATATACTGAATATATATGATATATAAATCATATTTTATATTCTGGAAGTAAGTAAATCATGATATAAGTAATAATGATGCCAAGAACAACAAGTCAAAACACCTACGATAAATGAAACGATTTTACCCAAAACGCTTCTTTAACATGAAATTTACAAAAGAACGGGTAATATAAAGTCATAATTGAACCATATATGATATCATAACAATGAATATGATTCTGTAATAAGTCAATGACATTATTTAAATCATTATACAGGAGGTTCAGACACATACGAAGAAAATCGGACCGAAGGTAAGGGAAATATCACAATCTCACTTTTATCCGAGATTGTTTTTACTTTGGTAATTACTGGGGTGTATTTTATCATCCACATCCATGTTCCCTCAATATGTAATATTATTTCCATCCTTCTACAATAGTTTATATCCAATTTTACCCTTCAGTAAGTTTTTAGTAATAGATATGAAAGGAATCTTTTGTCGTTTTTCGTACGAGGTACTTTTTTGACTTTTTCGACAAAAGTACGAGAAGAATGTTTTTTTTAACTTATACGGCAAGAATGGATTTTTAAAACATTATTTCCAAAAATCTTCCTTTATAAGTTTTCAAGTTTATTTTTAATCAACTTCTTTTAATTTAAAGTCGTATGACATGTTATGAAAGGAAAAATGTTTTTGAAGAAGAAAGGATATTTTCCTCAAGAATGGAGATCAAGTGTTTTATCAAAATTATTTTCCATATAATATAATAAAGGGTTCTGTTTTTATCCCTATTATTACATTGATTTGATTATGTTTTGAGGGAATTATTTTTATGAAGTCATTTACCTTATATGATTTGTTTTATGATGTCATGATGTTTCAAGAATCCCGTTTTTGTTACATGTGTTATGCGATGATGTATGATTTATGATTATGTGGCACACATAAGAAAGGATTCATTATAAGATGGGTGGGACCTATATCTCCCTCCAATGCATTGGGTAAAGATTTTATATCTCATGAGATAGACATGGCTGGAATGGTAGGTTATACCGGTTCAGTGAAACAAGACTGAAACGAGGGTCACTCGATTCAGAAATGGACTTTGTCCACTAAGATATTCTTGGCAATGAGTCTTGAATAACAAGAAATGATTCTCTATGATTGTGTGTGTATGCCACAAAGTTCAATGTTTTAAGTTATGATTATTCGGATTACATTTCACTTCTATGATTTATCCCATGTTATGAAATTATGCTCTCTTTTGCAGGTTAAGATTTCCAAAAGTTATGTTCTTATGAATATGATGTGATTGATTTTTATTTTGTATACCCTTACTGATTATTATCTTAGATGGAAAATAATTTTGATAAAATACTTGAAATGAATTCTTGAGGAAAATATCCTTTCTTCTTCAAAATCAATTTCATTTCACAAAACGTTATGCAATTTTAAAAGAAAGAGATTTTATTAAAAATAGTCATGAAATCTTTTGGAGGAAGATTCATGAAAATAAGGCTTTATAAAACCGTAAAAATCCGTTAGTGCCGTATAAGTTAAAAAAAACATTCTTCTCGTACTTTTGTCGGAAAAGTCAAAAAGTACCTCGTACGAAAACGACAAAAGATTCCTTTTATATCTTTTACAAAAAACTCACCGAAAGGGTAAAATTGGATATACAATATTGTAGAAGGATGGAAATAATATTACATATTGAGGGAACATGGATGTGGATGATAAAATACACCCCAGTAATTACCAAAGTAAAAACAATCTCGGATAAAAGTGAGATTGTGATATTTCCCATACCTTAGGTCCGATTTGCTTCGTAAGTGTCCGAACCTCCTGTATAATAATTTAAATAATGTCATTGACTTATTACATAATCATATTCATTGTTATGATATCATATATGGTTCACTTATGACATTATATTACTCGTTCTTTTGTAAATTCATGTTAAAGTAGCGTTTTGGGTAAAATCGTCTCATTTGTCGTTCGTGTTTTCACCTTGTAGTTATTCATCTGATTACATAGATCATGATTACTTAATTACAGAATATAAAACATGACTTATATATATATATATTCAGAATATACAAAATAAATCAGTAAATGGAAAGAAATACACCGTTCATGGAGACGGTAGTCCGTGCGTACGCATGAACGCTGTTTTCGTTTCCTTATTGAATTGAATGGAATTAAGTAGATGACATACATATAAATATAAATAATTCCAGTATCATTATCAGGTAATATATTTCATCAGTACTTATTATATATACTTTATAATAATTCATGAATGGTTAATCATTGGGAATGAATCTCATCGCGTCGTGTAGACGGTAGTCCGTACGTACGCACGAGCGATGATATCGTTCCCATGGTCGTGGAATTGTGTTGAAGTGTATGTATACTATTTCAGTATCAATATAACTTTATAATAATCATATATAGTTACTCATTACACCATTATACCCATCCTTGTAAGGTGGTGGTGGAAAATAGATTACACCACGGCGTGGAGACGGTATTCCGTACGTACGCACGCGCGGTGATTTCATTTTTCCGTAGGATGGATAGAAGGTGAATTAGGGTTGTTTAATATTTATAATAACATATCAGTATATGAGTGATACTGATGTTATTACTTCATTATGAAACAACCTAAGAAGAAGAAGTGGAAGAAGAAATAAAGATGAAAGAATTGGTAACGGTAATTACCTCTTCTTTGAAGCGCCTTTTGGAGACCTACTCTTAGGGAACTAAAATTGGTCTTTGAGGAAGACCAGAACCTCTAGGATGTTGCTAGGGAAGTGGAGAAGAGATTTTGGCAGGGGCTGGCCGAGCTTGAGTTCTCAAATTGGTGTGAGGATGAGGGGGAGGAGGTTTCCTTTTATAAGGGAGGAGAGGGGCACCTTAGGAATATCTCAAAATATTATGTGTGTATGCCACAAATTTTCATGTTTTATGTTATGATTATTGTGATTAAATTTCACTGCCATGATTTATCCCATGTTATGAAATTATGATCTCTTTTGCAGGTTAATATTTCCAAAAGTTATGTGCTTGTGTATATGATGAGATTTATATTTCTTTTGTTTATCCTTACTGAGCATTTGAGCTCAAATGCTCAGCAAGGGCAAATAAAGGAAATAAAAATCATATCATATCTTTTTGAAAATCATAACCTGCAAAAGAGATCATAATATCTTAACATGGAACAAATCATAGAAGTGAAAATGAGATCCCCATAATCATAACATGAAACTTGAAACTTTGTGGCATGTACACATAATCATGGAAAATCATTTCTTGTTAGTCATGACTCATTGCCAAGACTATCTTAGTGGACAAAGTCCCTTTCTAAACCGAGTCACCCTCGTTCTAGTCCTGTTTCACTGAACCGGTATAACCTACCATTCCATCCATGTCTATCTCATGAGATATAAAATCATTACACAATGCATTGGAGGGAGATATAGGTCCCACCCATCTTATAATGAATCCTTTCTTATGTGTGCCACATAATCATAAACCATACATCATAGCGTAACCCATTTAATAAAAATGGGATTCTTAAACAACATGACATCATAAAAAAATTCATATAAGATAAAGGAATTCATAAAAATATTTCCATCACAACATAATCAAATCCATGTAATAATAGGGATAAAAACAGAACTCTTTTATTATCTTAGATGGAAAATAATTTTGATAAAATACTTGAACTTCATTCTTGAGGAAAATATCCTTTCTACTTCAAAAACACTTTTCCTTTCTTAACATGTCATACAATTTTAAACTAAAAGAAGTTGATTAAAAATAAACTTGAATACTTGTAAAGGAAGTTTCTTGGAAATAATGTTTTAGAAATATATTCATGCCGTATAAGTTAAAAAAACATTCTTCGTACTTTTGTTGGAAAAGTCAAAAAGTACCTCGTACGAAAAACGACAAAAGATTCCTTTCATATCTTTTACTAAAAACACACCGAAGGGTAAAATTGGATATAATCTATTGTAGAAGGAAGGAAATAATATTACATATTGAGGGAACATGGATGTGGATGATAAAATACACCCCAGTAATTACCAAAGTAAAAACAATCTCGGATAAAAGTGAGATTGTGATATTTCCCTTACCTTAGGTCCGATTTGCTTTGTACGTGTCTGAAGCTCCTGTATAATGGTTTAAATAATGTTATTAACTTATTCCAGAATCATACATAATGATATGATATCATATATGGTCATATTCTTAGCTTCTTGTTAGTAATATTTCATTGTTACTTGTTACTCGGGTCTTTATTGCCTTTTGTTCTTATGAGTGTTTTGCCGAATAAATTCTTATTATTCTTTTAAGGTTATAGATACCTTATATCCAGAATGGTATTAGTGTAACATATATCATATTTATTCATTAAATTCATTTATATAATTACTATGTAATGATGATTCTGATAAATGAAATGAAAAACACCGTTCATGGAGACGGTAGTCCGTACGTACGCATGAACGCTGTTTTCCTTTCCTTATTGTCTTGAATGGAAGTAAGTAGATGACATACATATATATATATATACATAAACCCAGTAGCTTTGTAATGTCATATATTTCATTATTATTTCTTATATATACTTTATAATCATTCTTAAATGGTTAACATGGAGAATGAATCTCATCGCGTCGTGGAGACAGTAGTCCATACGTACGCACAAGCGTTGATATCATTTCCATAAATATTGAATTGAATTGGAGTGGATTATAAAATATATCAGAATCAATATGATGTTGTAATAACTATGTATAGTTATTCTTTACACCATTATACCCATCCAATTAAGGTGGTGGCGGAAAATAGATATATATATACTGAATATATATGATATATAAATCATATTTTATATTCTGGAAGTAAGTAAATCATGATATAAGTAATAATAATGTCAAGAACAACAAGTCAAAACACCTACGATAAATGAAACGATTTTACCCAAAACGCTTCTTTAACATGGAATTTACAAAATAACGGGTAATATAATGTCACAAGTGAACCATATATGATATCATAACAATGAATATGATTCTTTAATAAGTCAATGACATTATTTAAATCATTATACAGGAGGTTCGGACACATACGAAGCAAATCGGACCTAAGGTAAGGGAAATATCACAATCTCATTTTTATCCGAGATTGTTTATTCGTAAGTATTTACTGGGGTGTATTTTATCATCCACATCCATGTTTCATGAATATGTAATATTATTTACATCCACCTACAATTGTTTAAAACCAATTTTACCCTTCGATGAGTTTTTAGTAAAGGATATGAAAGGAATCTTTTGTCGTTTTTCGTACGATGTATTTTTTGACTTTTCTGACAAAAGTATGAGAAGAATGTTTTTTTTAACTTAAACGGCACGAACATATTTTTACGGTTTTATAAAGCCTTATTTTCATGAAGCTTCCTCCAAAAGATTTCATGACTATTTTCAATAAAATCTCTATCTTTTAAAATTGCATGATGTTTTGTGAAAAGAAATTGATTTTGAAGAAGAAAGGATATTTTCCTCAAGAATTCATTTCAAGTGTTATATCAAAATTATTTTCCATCTAAGGTAATAAAGGGTTCTATTTATATCCATATTTTTACATTGATTTGACTATGTTGTGATGGAATTATGTTTATGAATTCCTTTATCTTATATGAATGGTTTTATGATGTCATGTTGTTTAAGAATCCCATTTTTATTACATGGGTTATGCAATGATGTATGATTTATGATTTTGTGTCACACATAAGAATGGTATCATTATGAGAAGGGTGGGACCTATATCTCCCTCCAATGCATTGGGTAAAGATTTTATATCTCATGAGATAGACATGGCTGGAATGGTAGGTTATACCGGTTCAGTGAAACAGGACTGAAACGAGGGTTACTCGATTCAGAAAGGGACTTTGTCCACTGACATTACATTACATTTGCGGAATACTTAGTACATAACAAAAACACACACACAAGGATCGTAATAGTTTAGTGTCTTTGGAAACTCGGAACGTAATCTTCTAATCGTGGTGAAAATCTTCAATATCTCCCATAAAGATCTTCCCTTTTTTTTACCTAAAACCTTTCTTTATATCCTGGGGAAAATAAAACATAAAAGGGTGAGCTCAAATGCTCAGTAAGGGTAAACAAAAGAAAAATCAATCACATCATATTCATAAGAACATAACTTTTGGAAATCTTAACCTGCAAAAGAGAGCATAATTTCATAACATGGGATAAATCATGGCAGTGAAATGTAATCACAATAATCATAACTTAAAACATGAAACTTTGTGGAATTCACACATAATCATAGATAATCATTTCTTGTTAGTCAAGACTCATTGCCAAGACTATCTTAGTGGACAAAGTCCCTTTCTGAATCAAGTAACCCTCGTTTCAGTCATGTTTCACTGAACCGGTATAACCTACCATTCCAGCCATGTCTATCTCATGAGTTATAAAATCTTTACCCAATGCATTGGAGGGAGATATTGGTCCCACCCATCTCATAATGATACCATTCTTATGTGTGCCACAAAATCATAAACCATACATCATAGCATAACCCATGTAATAAAAATGGGATTCTTAAACAACATGACATCATAAAATCATTCATATAAGATAAAGGAATTCATAAACATAATTCCATCACAACATAGTCAAATCAATGTAAAAATGTGGATAGAAACAGATCCCTTTATTATCTTAGATGGAAAATAATTTTGATAAAACACTTGAAATGAATTCTTGAGGAAAATATCCTTTCTTCTTCAAAATCAATTTCTTTTCACAAAACATCTTGAAATTTTAAAAGAAGGAGATTTTATTGAAGATAGTCATGAAATATTTTTGAGGAAGCTTCATGAAAATAAGGCTTTATAAAACCGTAAAAAAATCCATTCGTGCCGTTTAAGTTAAAAAAACATTCTTCTCGTACTTTTGTCGGAAAAGTCAAAAATTACCTCGTATGAAAAATGACAAAAGATTCCTTTCATATCTTTTACTAAAAACTCACCGAAGGGTAAAATTGGATGTAAAAAATTGTAGGTGGATGTAAATAATATTAAATATTTAGGAAACATGTATTTTGATGATAAAATACACCCCAGTAAATACTAAAGTATAAACAATCTCGGATAAAAATGAGATTGTGATATTTCCCTTACCTTAGGTCCGATTTGCTTCGTAAGTGTCCGAACCTCCTGTATAATGATTTAAATAATGTCATTGACTTATTCCAGAATCATACTAATTGTTATGATATCATATATGGTTCACTTATGACTTTATTTTACCCGTTCTTTTGTAAATTCCATGTTAAAGAGCGTTTTGGGTAAAATCGTTTCATTTATCGTAGGTGTTTTGACTTGTTGTTCTTGACATTATTATTACTTATATCATGATTTACTTACTTCCAGAATATAAAATATGATTTATATATCATATATATTCAGTATATATATATATATATAATAGATAGATAAATGGAAAAACACCGTTCATGGAGACGGTAGTCCGTACGTACGCATGAACGCTGTTTTTCTTTCCTTATTGTCTTGAATGGAAGTAAGTAGATGACATACATATATATATATATATACATAAATTCAGTATCATTATTATGTCATATATTTCATTAGTACTTATTATATATACTTTATAATCATTCATGAATGGTTAATCATTAAGAATGAATCTCATCGCGTTGTGGAGACGGTAGTCCGTACGTACGCACGAGCGATGATATCATTTCCATAATTATTGAATTGAATTGGAGTGGATTATACAATATATCAGAGTCAATATGATGTTTTAATAACTATGTATAGTTATTCTTTACACCATTATACCCATCCATTTAAGGTGGTGGTGGAAAATAGATTACACCACGGCGTGGAGACGGTATTCCGTACGTACGCACGCGCGGTGATTTCATTTTTCCGTAGGATGGATAGAAGGTGAATTAGGGTTGTTTCATATTTATAATAACATATCAGTATGTAAGTAATACTGATGTTATTACTTTATCATGAAACAAATAAAGGAGAAGAAGTTGAAGAAGAAAGAAATTGAAAAGATCGGTAATGGATATTACCTCTTCTTTGGAACGCTTCATTGAATCCTCCACTTAGGGAACTAAGATTGGTCTTTGAAGAAGACCAGGACCTCTAGGATTATTCTAGGGAAGTGGAGAGGAGAAAATGGCAGGGGTTGGCCGAGCTTGAGTGCTCAAATTGGTGTGAGGAGGAGGGGGAGGAGGTGCCCTTTTATAAGGGAGGAGAGGGGCACCTTAGGAATATCTCAAAATAATATTTTATATTAAAGTCAAAATCGGTTTATAATGGTTCCAAAGGGTCTTATTTCGAAGCTAAAGTGGGGATGGGTCGAAATCCTATCAACCAATAGGATTTAGACAAGTTTAGGTTATTATTTTAACCTTATCCATTAGATTTAACTCTAAGTTAAATAATTTAACTTTTACCGTGTCTTTTTGTTTTCTTACACTATATGGTTAATACACTTACTATAACATTCCAAACGAACCCCAAATTGTTTATTATTAATATATATATCCTTATCTAAGTCATTTGGCCAAACCTTAGATTTTTAGGAATAAAATAACAATTAATAATATAATATTTGATTTAAAAACTAATAAATGCCCTAATCCAAGGGTTAGTGATGATCGACATGAGCAACCGCTTAAGGCAAAGGATAAAGGGAAGTCACATGCGATCACTATTGGCGATGTTGAATATGACAACGATGTGGGGGAATGATTAAGTGTTTATGTAATGGGATTCCAAAATAATGTTGTATCATGGAGTATTGGAATATCTATGTATTGGTCTAATGTGGTATTCAAAGTGATTGAGATATTTTTGGAAATAAGGGGATATGCGCATAATGAAGGGAAAACGAGAAAATGAAATGTTTAACAGTATTCATGAGCTCATGATTGATATAAGGACTAAGTGATATCATGGTTTGATTATATAGAATTTTGAGGATTTTCGTATATGGAAAGTGTTAACTTTTAACTGCATTCAAGTTTTCACTATGGTTCAATGGGTATTCAAGAGAGTACAAGATTAAGGCCTTTGAATGTTTGGAATGTGACCAATAAGATATATCTTATGATATATGGGGATCAATGATGGTATTAAATCTCTGAGAGTGAACGACAATATTATGGATAAGCCTAAAGATTGGAATGGTTTATGTTGGACATAAGTTAGTATTATTGATGGGATGTTATAGTAAAATAGCTTTAGAAAAAGGACAACCTGCAGGACGGGCGACAACCCATCGCGTCGGACAAGGCTGTGGTAATCGAACTCACAACCGAAGTGCGACTGGCCTTTATCACCTACCACTGGCCTACAGGAAGTCCCTGTTTAGTAGAAACTAGTTTTATTATATTAAGTAGTATGATATATGAAGTATAAGTCCATTTTAGGAACCATATATGATTAATCTCACTATAGATCGACTTATGTATATAATTTTTGCTAACCTTTTGTTTGAGACAGATGGAATGACCCTTCATTCTATCACATGATCTGCTAACACTTCACGAATAACAAATTCAACTTCATTTATTTAAGAGATGAAGTGGAAATTGTTAAAGTCACGAACAACAGTGAGATTGTACCAAAATAAAGTAAGTCTTTATTCTAATTTAAATTCTTTAACTTTAGGGAAACGATCTTGAAACCCAAAAATGTTGTCCTAGGGATCTTATATCTGATGAATCAGATGGTACCTTAGATCGTCACAAATTTATGGCTTTGTGATTACTAGCTTTTCCATAGCCATGTTCTCTACCACTCTCCATCAGAACATGATGGTTAGATTTCTCTTCCATATCCATATTTTCACCTATGTGGAAACCCAGTGATTAGTTTATTTGGGTAACCGTCACATTTCATAATTTTGTTTTTAAAGATTGGTTTTGGTATTCCTTTTTACGACGTGAGTTTCTATTAAAGAAACTTTTGAATAGTAAACCATTTATAACCCCGACGAATTTCGAGGGGGAAATTCATTTTAAGGGGGGTAGAATGTAACACCCCGAGATTTTATGAAAAATATTCTTTTTAATTTCATTAATGTCTTGTGTTATATGCTACACCAAAAAGAGCTTTCACAATACACATCTCTGACTTGGCTTGAATTACACGCAATCGCGACCTTCCACGATAGCGTGTGTTGTACGCAACACCATGTTTCGCTAAACAACGATATGCTATTAAGATATTATTAAAACTAGCCGTTATGAATAGTAATAACCACTTTTTGAAATTTTATAAATTTTATTTTTCAAAATGGAATTCATTTATGGATTAGGAGTATCGAATAAGCCTAAGGTGAAATTTGGTAATTTTCGGATAAATTTCATATTTTGATGAATAGTAGAAATTACTAAATTTTAATTAAAAACAACTTTTTCAATCGAAATAATTAATAGTGATAAATTATTAATTTTAGTAGTTTTAAAGTATATTTAGAATATATTTTTACAATTTAATACAATGTTGGACATTGGATGTAATTTCACATTTAAACCAGTTATAAACAAGTGTCAATCTTTTGATAGTTATTATCTCTTAAAAACACGCTATTTGTTGTGACAGCGGAAATTAATTATAAAATTAATTAATGCAACTTATATGTTGGGAATTTTTTAAAATAGAAATCATTTTTGAATTCGGAATATCAATTATAGCCTAGGGTGAAATTTTGGTACTTTTCTGAAAACTTTCAATTTTTGATGAATAGTGAAACCACTAAGTGGTAGGTTAAAAACCGAATTTTGCATAAAACTTAATTTTACCACTTCTGTGAATGGAATTTCGAAAATCCGACAGACACGGTTAATATCAAGGACAAAAATGTGGTTCAATGGGATGAAAATAATTTTTGGTGAATAGTAACTTTTTACATTTTTTTACCACGGTTAATAGTAAATAGGGTAACTAAGGGTAAACATGATATTATTATTACCCTAACACATGTCCTAATTCTATTGGACAAATGTAATTCGACCAAAAACAAACTTAGGAATAAAATATGACCATTTAGGTCCACTTGGATTAGATTAGGACATTTATTATTAATTTATTTAAAGAAGGGTTAAAATAGTTAAAATCAAAGTTTAATAAGTAAATCATTTTTAATATGGGGTTATACATAAGATAAATTCGACTATAAATATTCATTAGAAAGATAAAAAGATTTCCTACATTATGGTATTTTATTTATAATTTTTAGACATTAAATAATTTAATTTATGTATGACACAATGATGATGCAGTAATTATCTTATTAATGAAATATTGACATAATTGATGTTATAAACACCAAAATAAATGTAATTTGAGACTTTTTATGAATTCCACTAATTTTCTAGGTTACTATGATATATTAGTGCTGATTTAATCAACTTTGTTCGAACATATAATTCTGTTATGGCTTTCACAAAAATCATATATCAAATAGTGTCAAAATAGACACAAAATAGTTTTTAAATAAAATATTATATTATTAATTGTTATTTTATTCCTAAAAATCTATGGTTCGGCCAAATGACGTAGATAGGGATATATATATTAATAATAAACAATTTGGGGTTCGTTTGGCATGTTATAGTAAGTGTATTAACCATATAGTGTAAGAAAACAAAAAGACACGGTAAAAGTTAAATTATTTAACTTAGAGTTAAATCTAATTGATAAGGATAAAATAATAACCTAAACTTTTCTAAATCATATTGGTTGATAGGATTTCGACCCATCCCCACTTTAGCTTCGAAATAATACCCTTTGGAACCATTATAAACCGATTTTGACTTTAATATAAAATAATATTTTGAGATATTCCTAAGGTGCCCCTCTCCTCCCTTATAAAAGGACACCTCCTCCCCCTCCTCCTCACACCAATCTGAGCACTCAAGCTCGGCCAACCCCTGCCAAAATCCCTTCTCCACTTCCCTAGAATAATCCTAGAGGTCCTGGTCTTCTTCAAAGACCAATCATAGTTCCCTAAGTGGGGGATTCAAAGAGGCGTTTCAAAGAAGAGGTAATTTCCGTTACCAATTCTTTCACCTTTATTTCTTCTTCCACTTCTTCTTCTAAGGTTGTTTCATTATGAAGTAATAAAATCAGTATCACTCATATACTGATATGTTATTATAAATATGAAACTACTCCAATTAACCTTCTATCCATCCTACAGAAAAAGGAAATCACCGCGCGTGCGTACGTACGGAATACCGTCTCCACGCCGTGGTGTAATCTGCTTTTCAACCAACACCTTACATGGATGGGTATTATGGTGTAAAGAATAACTATACATAGTTATTATAACATAATAATGATTCTGATATATTGTATCATCCACTCCAATTAAATTCAATAATTATGGAAATGATATCATCGCTCGTGCGTACGTATGCTCATAAACATAATTCCATCACAACATAGTCAAATCAATGTAAAAATATGGATAGAAACAGAACCCTTTATTATCTTAGATGGAAAATAATTTTGATAAAACACTTGAATTGAATTCTTGAGGAAAATATCCTTTCTTCTTCAAAATAAATTTCTTTTCACAAAACATCATGCAATTTTAAAAGAAAGAGATTTTATTGAAAATAGTCATGAAATATTTTAGAGGAAGCTTCATGAAAATAAGGCTTTATAAAACAGTAGAAATCCGTTTGTGTCTTATAAGTTAAAAAAAACATTCTTCTAGTACTTTTGTCGGAAAAGTCAAAAAAGGTACCATATATGGTAACCAAAGGAAAGATTCCATTCATACAATGTGGTAAAAAGTCAATAAAGGGTAAAAATGACTTTAACCAGTCATGGAAGAATGGTAAACATTTTATAAAAACATTTTTAGAAAACATGGTCATGGATGAGAAACATAACCCCAGTAAATACTTACGTATAAGCAATCTCGGATAAAAATGAGATTGAAAATTTATCCCTTACCTTAGGTCCGATTTGCTTCGTAAGTGTCCGAACCTCCTGTATAATGATTTAAATAATGTCATTGACTTATTACAGAATCATATTCATTGTTATTATATCATATATGGTTCACTTATGACTTTATATTACCCGTTCTTTTGTAAATTCATGTTAAAGTAGCGTTTTGGGTAAAATCGTCTCATTTGTCGTTCGTGTTTTTAACTTGTAATTATTAATATGATTACTTGGATCATGATTACTTATATCCAGAATGTAAAACATGGTTTATATATAATATATATTCAGAATATACATATATAATAAATCAGTAAATGGAAAGAAATACACCGTTCATGGATACGGTAGTCCGTACGTACGCATGAACGTTGTTTTCGTTTACACCATAATACCCATCCATGTAAGGTGTTGGTGGAAAAGCATATTACACCACGGCGTGGAGACGGTATTCCGTACGTACGCACGCGCGGTGATTTCCTTTTTCCGTAGGATGGATAGAAGGTTAATTAGAGTTGTTTCATATTTATAATAACATATCAGTATATGAGTGATACTGATGTTATTACTTCATAATGAAACAACCTTAGAAGAAGAAGTGGAAGAAGAAATAAAGGTGAAAGAATTGGTAACGGAAATTACCTCTTCTTTGAAACGCCTCTTTGAATCCTCCACTTAGGGAACTATGATTGGTCTTTGAAGAAGACCAGGACCTCTAGGATTATTCTAGGGAAGTGGAGAAGGGATTTTGGTAGGGGTTGGCCGAGCTTGAGTGCTCAAATTGGTGTGAGGAGGAGGGGGAGGAGGTGTCCTTTTATAAGGGAGGAGAGGGGCACCTTAGGAATATCTCAAAATATTATTTTATATGAAAGTCAAAATCAGTTTATAATGGATCCAAAGGGTCTTATTTCGAAGCTAAAGTGGGGATGGGTCGAAATCCTATCAACCAATAGGATTTAGACAAGTTTAGGTTATTATTTTAACCTTATCAATTAGATTTAACTCTAAGTTAAATAATTTAACTTTTACCGTGTCTTTTTGTTTTCTTACACTATATGGTTAATACACTTACTATAACATGACAAACGAACCCAAAATTGTTTATTATTAATATATATATCCTTATCTAAGTCATTTGGCCGATCCTTAGATTTTTAGGAATAACATAACAATTAATAATATAATATTTGATTTAAAAACTATTTTGTGTCAATTTTGACACTATTTGATATATGATTTTTGTGAAAGTCATAACAGAATTATATGTTCAAACCAAGTTGATTACATCAACACTAATATATCATAGTAACCTAGAAAATTAGTGTAATTCATAAAAACTCACAAATTACATTTATTTTGGTGTTTAGAACATCAATTATGTCAATATTTCATTAATAAGATAATTACTGCATCATCATTGTGTCATAAATAAATTAAATTATTTAATGTCTAAAAATTATAAATAAAGTACCATCATGTAGGAAATATTTTTATCTTTCTAATGAATATTTATAGTCGAATTTCTCTTATGTATAACCCCATATTAAAAATGATTTACTTATTAAAATTTGATTTTAACTATTTTAACCCTTCTTTAAATAAATTAATAATAAATGTCCTAATCTAATCCAAGTGGACCTAAATGGTCATATTTTATTCCTAAGTTTGTTTTTGGTCGAATTACGCTTGTCCAATAGAATTAGGACATGTGTTAGGGTAATAATAATATCATGTTTACCCTTAACTACCCTATTTACTATTAACCGTGGTAAAAAAAAGTAAAAAGTTACTATTCACCAAAAATTATTTTCATCCCATTGAACCACATTTTTGTCCTTGATATTAACCGTGTCTGTCGGATTTTCGAAATTCCATTCACAGAAGTGGTAAAATTATGTTTTATGCAAAATTCAGTTTTTAACCTACCACTTAGTGGTTTCACTATTCATCAAAAATTGAAAGTTTTCAGAAAAGTACCAAAATTTCACCCTAGGCTATAATTGATATTCCGAATTCAAAAATGATTTCTATTTTACAAAATTCCCAACATATAAGTTGCATTAATTAATTTTATAATTAATTTCCGCTGTCACAACAAATAGAGTGTTTTTAAGAGATAATAACTATCAAAAGATTGACACTTGTTTATAACTGGTTTAAATGTGAAATTACATCCAATGTCCAACATTGTATTAAATTGTAAAAATATATTCTAAATATACTTTAAAACTAATAAAATTAATAATTTATCACTATTAATTATTTCGATTGAAAAAGTTGTTTTTAATTAAAATTTATTAATTTCCACTATTCATCAATATATGAAAGTTATCCGAAAATTACCAAAATTTCACCTTCATTATGCTCATATCATCTGTTTACCAAAAATGTCTCAATCGCTTTTCATGGTTACTGGTACCATAAAATTATTGAAATCCAAAACATAAATATTCCAATATTCCACGATACTATATACAACATTATTTTGGAATCCCATTACATAAACATTGAATCATTCCACCACATCGTTGTCATATTCAACATTGCCAAAGTCCCTTTCATTTCTTTTGCAATGTTTTAAACAAAACCCGTTTTTATTCGACAACGGGATTAATTTTAATTTAATTTCTGCAACTTCTGTGTATTGAATTTTAAAAAATGGATTCCATATTTGGAATCAGAGGGTCCAAATTATGTTAATAGGCTACTTTTTAATTTTGGGAATTCTGAATAGTAACTACAGTAAATTTTATTTACCATAGTTAAAGGTAAATCGGGTGATTAAGGGTAAATATAATATTTTAAAATTACCCTAACAAATGTCAAAATCCTATTGGATGACTAAAAATCGACCCATATCACCTAAGGGTCGGATTATATTCATTTAATTAAATTTTGTCAATGAAAATAATTTAATTATTATTAAAACCAAAGAATGTGACAACATGTCACTTTCTTAAATTATATAAGTATAATAATTTTAATCTAGTGATACACTTCATGAAACTTCGTACATGAATAGTCTCCAGAAATCTAATACAATTATCTACATCATAAGAATTTATTTAGAATTTTTAGGGATTAAATAATTGTCATTTATTATGACACAAAGATGATGTAGTAATTATCTTATTAATGAAATATTGACATAATTGATGTTATAAACACCAAAATAAATGTAATTTGAGACTTTTTATGAATTACACTAATTTTCTAGGTTACTATGACATATTAGTGTTTCTTTAATCAACTTGGTTCGAACATATAATTCTGTTATGACTTTCACAAAAATCATATATCAAATAGTGTCAAAATTGACACAAAATAGTTTTTAAATCAAATATTATATTACTAATTGTTATTTTATTCCTAAAAATCTAAGGTTCGGCCAAATGACTTAGATAAGGATATATATATTAATAATAAAAAAGTTGGGGTTCGTTTGGCATGTTATAGTAAGTGTATTAACCATATAGTGAAAGAAAACCAAAAGACACAGTAAAAGTAAAATTATTTAACTTAGAGTTAAATCTAATTGATAAGGTTAAAATAATACCCTAAACTTGTCTAAATCTTATTGGATGATAGGATTTCGACCCATCCCCACTTTACCTTCGAAATAAGACCCTTTGGAACCATTATAAACCGATTTTGACTTTAATATAAAATAATATTTTGAGATATTCCTAAGGTGCCCCTCTCCTCCCTTATAAAAGGGCACCTCCTCCCCCTCCTCCTCACACCAAATTGAGCACTCAAGCTCGGCCAACCTCTGCCAAAATCCCTTCTCCACTTCCCTAGAATAATCCTAGAGGTCCTGGTCTTCTTCAAAGACCAATTTTAGTTCCCTAAGTGAAGGATTCAAAGAGGCGTTTCAAAGAAGAGGTAATATCCATTACCGATCTTTTCAATTTCTTTCTTCTTCAACTTCTTCTTATTTAGTTGTTTCATGATAAAGTAATAACATCAGTATTTCTTATATACTGATATGTTATTATAAATATGAAACAACTATAATTAACCTTCTATCCATCCTACGGAAAAAGGAAATCACCGCGCGTGCGTACGTACGGAATACCGTCTCCACGCCGTGGTGTAATCTATTTTCCGCCACCACCTTAATTGGATGGGTATAATGGTGTAAAGAATAACTATACATAGTTATTACAACATCATATTGATTCTGGTATATTGTATAATCCACTCCAATTCAATTCAATATTTATGGAAATGATATCATCGCTTGTGCGTACGTACGGACTACCGTCTCCACGACGCGATGAGATTCATTCTCCATGTTAACCATTTAAGAATGATTATAAAGTATATATAAGAAATAATAATGAAATATATTACATTACAAAGCTACTGGATTTATGTGTATATATATATATATGTATGTCATCTACTTACTTCCATTCAAGACAATAAGGAAAGGAAAACAGCGTTCATGCGTACGTACGGACTACCGTCTCCATGAACGGTGTTTTTCATTTCATTTATCTATCTATTATATATATATATATACTGAATATATATGACATATAAATCATATTTTATATTCTGGAAGTAATTAAATCATGATATAAGTAATAATAATGTCAAGAACAAAAAGTCAAAACACCTACGATAAATGAAACGATTTTACCCAAAACGCTTCTTTAACATGGAATTTACAAAAGAACGGGTAATATAATGTCACAAGTGAACCATATATGATATCATAACAATGAATATGATTCTGTAATAAGTCAATGACATTATTTAAATAATTATACAGGAGGTTCGGACACATACAAAGCAAATCGGACCTATGGTAAGGGAAATATCACAATCTAATTTTTATCCGAGATTGTTTATACTTTGGCATTTACTGGGGTGTATTTTATCATCCAAATCCATGTTTCCTCAATATGTAATATTATTTCCATCCACCTACAATTTTTTAAATCCAATTTTACCCTTCGTTGAGTTTTTAGTAAAATATAAGAAAGGAATCTTTTGTCATTTTTCGTACGAAGTACTTTTTTGACTTTTCCGACAAAAGTACGAGAAGAATGTTTTTTTAACTTATACGGCATGAATGGATTTTTAAAAAATTATTTCCAAGAAGCTTCCTTTACAATTTTTCAAGTTTATTTTTAATCAACTTCTTTTATTTTAAAGTCGTATGACATGTTATGAAAGGAAAAATGTGTTTGAAGTAGAAAGGATATTTTCCTCAAGAATGGAGTTCAAGTATTTTATCAAAATTATTTTCCATCTAAGATAATAAAAGGGTTCTGTTTTTATCCCTATTATTACATTGGTTTGATTATGTTGTGATGGAAATATTTTTATGAATTCCTTTATCTTATATGAATTGTTTTATGATGTCATGTTGTTTAAGAATCCCATTTTTATTACATGGGTTATGCTATGATGTATGGTTTATGACTATGTGGCACACATAAGAAAGGATTCATTATAAGATGGGTGGGACCTATATCTCCCTCCAATGCATTGGGTAAAGATTTTATATCTCATGAGATAGACATGGCTGGAATGGTAGGTTATACCGGTTCAGTGAAACAGGACTGGAACGAGGGTTACTCGATTCAGAAAGGGACTTTGTCCACTAAGATAGTCTTGGCAACGAGTCTTGACTAACTAGAAATGATTCTCTATGATTATGTGTGTATGCCACAAAGTTTCATGTTTTAAGTTATGATTATTGGGATTACATTTCACTTCTATGATTTACCCCATGATATGATATTATGAGCTCTTTTGCAGGTTAAGATTTACAAAAGCTATGTTCTTATGTATATGATGTGATTGATATTTCTTTTTTTACCCTTACTGAACATTTGAGCTCACCCTTTTATGTTTTCTTTTCCCCAGGATATAAAGAAAGGTTTTAGGTAAAAAAAAGAAGATCTTTATGGGAGATGTTGAAGATCTTTCACCACGATTAGAAGATTTTATTCCGAGTTTCCAAAGACACTAAACTATTACGATCCTTGTGTGTGTGTTTTTGTTATGTACTAAGTATTCCGCAAAAATAATGTAAAGTCCATGTAAGTCAGGCTTACAAAAACACACACACAAGGATCGTAATAGTTTAGTGTCTTTGTAAACTCGGAACGTAATCTTCTAATCGTGGTGAAAGATCTTCAATATCTCCCATAAAGATCTTCCCTTTTTTTACCTAAAACCTTTCTTTATATCCTGGGGAAAATAAAACATAAAAGGGTGGGCTCAAATGCTCAGTAAGGGTAAACAAAAGAAAAATCAATCACATCATATTCATAAGAACATAACTTTTGGAAATCTTAACCTGCAAAAGAGAGCATAATTTCATAACATGGGATAAATCATGGCAGTGAAATGTAATCACAATAATCATAACATAAAACATGAAACTGTGTGGCATTCACACATAATCATAGATAATCATTTCTTGTTAGTCAAGACTCATTTCCAAGACTATCTTAGTGGACAAAGTCCCTTTCTGAATCGAGTAACCCTCGTTTCAGTCCTGTTTCACTGAACCGGTATAACCTACCATTCCAGCCATGTCTATCTCATGAGATATAAAATCTTTACCCAATGCATTGGAGGGAGATATAGGTCCCACCCATCTTATAATGAATCCTTTCTTATGTGTGCCACAAAATCATAAACCATACATCATAGCATAACCCATGTAATAAAAATGGGATTCTTAAACAACATGACATCATAAAACAATTCATATAAGGTAAAGGAATTCATAAAAATAATTCCATCACAACATTAATCAAATTAATGTATTAATAGGGATAAAAACAGAACCCTTTATTATCTTAGATGGAAAAGAGTTTTGATAAAACACTTGAACTCCATTCTTGAGGAAAATATCCTTTCTACCTTAAAAACATTTTTCCTTTCTTAACATGTCATAAAATTTTAAACTAAAAGAATTTGATTAAAAATAAACTTGAAAACTTGTAAAGGAAGCATCTTGGAAATAATGTTTTAAAAATCCATTCATGCTGTATAAGTTAAAAAAACATTCTTCGTACTTTTGTCCGAAAAGTCAAAAAGTACCTCGTACGAAAAACGACAAAAGATTTCTTTAATATCTTTTACTAAAAACTCACCGAAGGGTAAAATAGGATTTAAAAAATTGTAGGTGAATGAAAATAACATTAAATATTGAGGAAACATGGATGTGGATGATAAAATACACCCCAGTAAATACTAAAGCATAAACAATCTCGGATAAAAGTGAGATTGTGATATTTCCATTACCTTAGGTCCGATTTGCTTCGTAAGTGTCCGAACATCCTGTATAATGATTTAAATAATGTCATTGACTTATTACAGAATCATATTCATTGTTATTATATCATATATGGTTCACTTATGACTTTATATTACCCGTTCTTTTGTAAATTCATGTTAAAGTAGCGTTTTGGGTAAAATCGTCTCATTTGTCGTTCGTGTTTTTAACTTGTAATTATTAATATGATTACTTGGATCATGATTACTTATATCCAGAATGTAAAACATGATTTATATATAATATATATTCATAATATACATATATAATAAATCAGTAAATGGAAAGAAATACACAGTTCATGGAGACGGTAGTCCGTACGTACGCGTGAACGCTGTTTTCGTTTCCTTATTGAATTGAATGGAATTAGGTAGATGACATACATATAAATATACATAAATACAGTATCATTATCAGGTCATATATTTCATTAGTACTTATTATATATACTTTATAATCATTCATGAATGGTTAATTATTGAGAATGAATCTCATCGCGTCGTGGAGATGGTAGTTCGTACGTACGCACGAGCGATGATATCGTTCACATGGTCATGGAATTGTGTTGAAGTGTATGTAGACTATTTCAGTATCAATATCACTATTTCAGTATCAATATCACTTTAGGGAAATGATCTTGAAAACCAAAAATGTTGTCCTAGTGCCCTTATATCCGATGAATCAGATGGTACCCTAGATCGTCACAAATTTATGGCTTTGTGATTGCTGGCTTTTCCATAGCCATGTTCTCTACCACTCTCCATCAGAACATGATGGTTAGATTTCTCTTCCATATCCATATTTTCACCTATGTGGAAACCCAGTGATTAGTTTATTTGGGTAATCGTTACATTTCATACTTTAGTTTTTAAAGCCAAGTTTAGGTATTCCTTTTTACGACGTGGGTTTCTATTAAAGAAACTTTCGAATAGTAAACCATTTATAACCCCGACGAATTTCGAGGGCGAAATTCATTCTAAGGGTGGTAGAATGTAACAGCCCGAGATTTTATGAAAAATATTCTTTTTTATTTCACTAATGTCTTGTGTTGTACGCTACACCAAAAGGAGCTTTCACAACACGCATCCTTGACTTGCCTTGCATTACACGCAATCACGACCTTCCTCGATAGCGTGTGTAGTACGCAATACCGAGTTTCACTAAACAACGATATTCTATTAAAATATTATTATAACTAGCCGTTATGAATAGTAATAACCACCTTTTAAAATTTTAGAAATTTTAGCTCTCAAAATGGACTTCATTTTTGGATTCGGAGTATCAAATTTATCCTAAGGTGAAATTTTGGTACTTTTCAGATAACTTTCATATTCTGATGAATAGTGAAAATTACTAAATTATAATTAAAAACAACTTTTTTAATCGAAATAATTAATAGTGATAAATCATTAATTTGAGTGGTTTTAAAGTATATTTAGAATATATTTTTACAATTCAATACAATGTTGGTCATTGTATGTAATTTCACATTTACACCAGACATAAACAAGTGTTAATCTTTTGATAGTTATAATCTCTTAAAAACACGCTATTTGTTGTGACATCGGAAATTAATTATAAAATTAATTAATGAAACTTATATGTTGGAAATTTTGTTATATAGAAATCATTTTTGAATTCGGAATATCAATTATAGCCTAGGGTGAAATTTTAGTACTTTTCTGAAAACTTTCAATTTTTGATGAATAGTGAAACCACTTAGTGGTAGGTTAAAAACTGAATTTTGCATAAAACTTAATTTTACCGCTTCTGTGAATGGAATTTCGAAAATCTGACAGACACGGTTAATATCAAGGACTAAAATGTGGTTCAATGAGATGAAAATAATTTTTGGTGAATAGTAACGTTTTACTTTTTTTTACCACGGTTAATAGTAAATAGGGTAACTAAGGGTAAATATGATATTACTATTACCCTAACACATGTCCTAATTCTATTAGATAGGTGTAATTCGACCAAAAACAAAACAACATGACATCATAAAACAATTCATATAAGATAAAGGAATTCATAAAAAATATTCCATCACAACATGATCAAATCAATGTAATAATATGGATAAAAACAGAACCCTTTATTATCTTAGATGGAAAATAATTTTGATAAAACACTTGAACTCCATTCTTGAGGAAAATATCCTTTCTTCTTCAAAAACAGTTTTCCTTTCTTAACATGTCATATGACTTTAAAATAAAAGAATCCCATTTTTATTACATGGGTTACGCTATGATGTATGGTTTATGATTATGTGGCACACATAAGAAAGGATTCATTATAAGATGGGTGGGACCTATATCTCCCTCCAATGCATTAGGTAAAGATTTCATATCTCATGAGATAGACATGGCTGGAATGGTAGGTTATACCGGTTCAGTGAAACAGGACTGAAACGAGGGTTACTCGATTCAGAAAGGGACTTTGTCCACTAAGATAGTCTTTGAAATGAGTCATGACTAACAAGAAATGATTTTATATGATTATGTGTGTATGCCACAAAGTTTCATGTTTTAAGTTATGCTTATTGGGATTTCATTTCACTACTATGATTTATCCCATGTTATGAAATTATGCTCTCTTTTTCAGGTTAAGATTTCTAAAAGTTATGTTCTTATGAATATGATGTGATTTATTTTTCTTTTGTTTACCCTTAATGAGCATTAGAGCTCACCCTTTTATGTTTTCTTTTCCCCAGGATATAAAGAAAGGTTTTAGGTAAAAAAAGGGGAAGATCTTTATGGGAGATATTGAAGATCTTTCACCACGATTAGAAGATTACGTTCTGAGTTTCCAAAGACACTAAACTTTTACGATCCTTGTGTGTGTGTGTTTTTGTTATGTACTCAGTATTCCGCAAATGTAATGTAATGTCCATGTACGTCAAGATACGGGTCTCTACAGTTGGTGAACAAATCATAGAAGTGAAAATGAGATCCCCATAATCATAACATGAAACTTGAAACTTTGTGGCATGCACACAAATCATGGAAAATCATTTCTTGTTAGTCATGACTCATTGCCAAGACTATCTTAGTGGAAAAAGTCCCTTTCTGAACCGAGTCACCCTCGTTCCAGTCCTGTTTCACTGAACCGGTATAACCTACTGTTCCAGCCATGTCTATCTCATGAGATATAAAATCTTTACCCAATGCATTGGAGGGAGATATAGGTCCCACCCATCTTATAATGAATCCTTTCTTATGTGTGCCACATAATCATAAACCATACATCATAGCGTAACCCATGTAATAAAAATGGAATTCTTAAACAACATGACATCATAAAACAATTCATATAAGATAAAGGAATTCATAAAAATATTTTCCATCACAACATAATCAAATCAATGTAATAATAGGGATAAAAACCGAACCCTTTATTATCTTAGATGGAAAATAATTTTGATAAAACACTTGAACTTCATTCTTGAGGAAAATATCCTTTCTACTTCAAAAACACTTTTCCTTTCTTAACATGTCATACAATTTTAAACTAAAAGAATTTGATTAAAAATAAACTTGAAAACTTGTAAAAGAAGCTTCTTGGAAATAATGTTTTAAAAATCCATTCATGCCGTTAAAAAAAACATTCTTCGTACTTTTGTCGGAAAAGTCAAAAAGTACCTCGTACGAAAAACGACAAAATATTCCTTTCATATCTTTTACAAAAACTCACCAAAGGGTAAAATTGGATTTAAACAATTGTAGGTGGATGGAAATAATATTACATATTGAAGAAACATGGATGTGGATGATAAAATACACCCCAGTAAATACCAAAGTATAAACAATCTCGGATAAAAATGAGATTGTGATATTTCCCTTACCTTAGGTCCGATTTGCTTTGTACGTGTCCGAAGCTCCTGTATAATGGTTTAAATAATGTTATTGACTTATTCCAGAATCATACATATTGATATGATATCATATATGGTCATATTCTTAGCTTCTTGTTAGTAATATTTCATTGTTACTTGTTACTCGGGTCTTTATTGCCTTTTGTTCTTATGCGTGTTTTTCCGAATAAATTATTATTCTTCTTTTAAGGTTATAGATACCTTATATCCAGAATGGTATTAGTGTAACATATATCATATTTATTCATTCAATTCATTTATATAATTACTATGTAATGTTGATCATGTAGAACGAGTCGCATCACATCGGGGAGACGGTATTCCGTACGTACGCACGAGTGATGATATCGTTCCTATGATCATGGAATTGTATTGGAGTATATGTATATTATTTCAGTATCAATATTACTTTATAATAATCATAAATAGTTACTCATTACACCATTATACCCATCCTTGTAAGGTGATGGTGGAAAATAGATTACACCACGGCGTGGAGACGGTATTCCGTTCGTACTCACGCGCGGTGATTTCATTTTTCCATAGGATGGATAGAAGGTGAATTAGGGTTGTTTCATATTTATAATAACATATCAGTATGTAAGTAATACTGATGTTATTACTTTATCATGAAACAACTAAAGAAGAAGAAGTTGAAGAAGAAAGAAATTGAAAAGATCGGTAATGGATATTACCTCTTCTTTGGAACGTCTCTTTGAATCTTCCACTTAGGGAACTAAGATTGGTCTTTGAAGAAGACCAGGACCTCTAGGATTATTCTAGGGAAGTGGATAGGAGAAAATGGCAGGGGTTGGCCGAGCTTGAGTGCTCAATTTGGTGTGAGGAGGAGGGGGAGGAGGTGCCCTTTTATAAGGGAGGAGAGGGGCACCTTAGGAATATCTCAAAATATTATTTTATATTAAAGTCAAAATCGGTTTATAATGGTTCCATTTATCGATATTATATATATATATATATATATATTCTGAATATATATTATATATAAATCATGTTTTACATTCTGGATATAAGTAATCATGATCCAAGTAATCATATTAATAATTACAAGTTAAAAACACGAACGACAAATGAGACGATTTTACCCAAAACGCTACTTTAACATGAATTTACAAAAGAACAGGTAATATAAAGTCATAATTGAACCATATATGATATAATAAAAATTGATATGATTCTTTAATAAGTCAATAACATGATTTAAATCATTATACAGGAGGTTCGGACACATACGAAGCAAATCGGACCTAAGGTAAGGGAAATATCATAATCTCATTTTTATCCGAGATTGTTTATACTTTGGTATTTACTGGGGTGTATTTTATCATCCACATCCATGTTTCCTTAATATGTAATATTATTTCCATTCACCTACAAATGTTTAAATCCTATTTTACCCTTCGGTGAGTTTTTATTAAAAGATATGAAAGGAATCTTTTGTTGTTTTTCGTACGAGATACTTTTTTGACTTTTCCGACAAAAGTACGCGAAGAATGTTTTTTTTAACTTATACGTCACGAACGGATTTTTTACGGTTTTATAAAGCCTTATTTTCATCAAGCTTCCTCCAAAATATTTCATGACTATTTTCAATAAAATCTCTTTCTTTTAAAATTTCATGATGTTTTGTGAAAAAAATTGATTTTGAAGAAGAAAGGATATTTTCCTCAAGAATTCATTTCAAGTGTTTTATCAAAATTATTTTCAATCTAAGATAATAAAGGGTTTTGTTTTTATCCCTATTATTACATTGATTTGATTATGTTGTGATGGAATTATTTTTATGAATTCTTTTATCGTATATGAATTGTTTTATGATGTCATGATGTTTAAGATTCCCATTTTTATTACATGGGTTATGTAATGATGTATGATTTATGATTTTGTGGCACACATAAGAATGGTACCATTATGAGATGGGTGGGACCTATATCTCCCTCCAATGCATTGGGTAAAGATTTTATATCTCATGAGATAGACAGGGCTGGAACGGTAGGTTATATCGGTTCAGTGAAACAGGACTGAAACGAGGGTTACTCGATTCAGAAAGGGACTTTGTCCACTAAGATAGTCTTGGCAATGAGTCTTGACTAACAAGAAATGATTCTCTATGATTATGTGTGAATGCCACAAAGTTTCGTGTTTTAAGTTATGATTATTGTGATTACATTTCACTGCCATGATTTACCCCATGTTATGAAATTATGATCTCTTTTGCAGGTTAAGATTTCCAAAAGTTATGTGATTATGTATATGATGTGATTGATATTTCTTTTGTTTACCCTTACTGAGCATTTGAGCTCACCCTTTTATGTTTTCTTTTCCACAGGATATAAAAAAAGGGGTTTTAGGTAAAAAAAGGGGAAGATCTTTATGGGAGATATTGAAGATCTTTTACCACGATTAGAAGATTATGTTCCGAGTTTCCAAAGACACTAAACTATTACGATCCTTGTGTGTGTGTTTTTGTTATGTACCAAGTATTCCGCATCTCCCATAAAGATCTTCCCTTTTTTTTACCTAAAACCTTTCTTTATATCCTGGGGAAAAGAAAACATAAAAGGGTGAGCTCAAATGCTCAGTAAGGGTATACAAAAGAAAAATCAATCACATCATATTCATAAGAACATAACTTTTGGAAATCTTAACCTGCAAAAGAGAGCATAATTTCATAACATGGGATAAATCATAGTAGTGAAATGAAATCCCAATAATCATAACTTAAAACATGAAACTTTGTGGCATACACACATAATCATAGAAAATCATTTCTTGTTAGTCAAGACTCATTGCCAAGACTATCTTAGTGGACAAAGTCCCTTTCTGAATCGAGTAACCCTCGTTTCAGTCCTGTTTCACTGAACCGGTATAACCTACCATTCCAGCCATGTATATCTCATGAAATATAAAATCTTTACCCAACGCATTGGAGGGAGATATAGGTCCCACCCATCTTATAATGAATCCTTTCTTATGTGTGCCACATAATCATACATCATCGCATAACACATGTAACAAAAATGGGATTCTTGAAACATCATGACATCATAAATCAATTCATATAAGATAAAGGAATTCATAAAAATATTTCCATCACAACATAATCAAACCAATGTAATAATAGGGATAAAAACAGAACCCTTTTATTATCTTATATGGAAAATAATTTTGATAAAATACTTGAACTTCATCCTTTAGGAAAATATCCTTTCTGCTTCAAAAATACTTTTCCTTTCTTAACATGTCGTACAATTATAAACTAAAAGAAGTTGATTAAAAATAAACTTAAAAACTTGTAAAGGAAAATTATTGGAAATAATGTTTTAGAATTCCATTCATGCCGTATAAGTTAAAAAAACATTCTTCTCGTACTTTTGTCGGAAAAGTCAAAAAGTACCTCGTACGAAAAACGACAAAAGATTCCTTTCATTTCTTTTAATAAATACTCACCGAAGGGTAAAAATGGATTTAAAAAATTGTAGGTGGATGGAAATAATATTACATATTGATGAAACATGGATGTGGATGATAAAATACACCCCATTAATTACTTACGAATAAACAATCTCGGATAAAAATGAGATTGTGATATTTCCCTTAACTTAGGTCCGATTTGCTTTGTACGTGTCCGAAGCTCCTCTTCTTTGAAGCGCCTTTTGGAGACCTCCTCTTAGGGAACTAAAATTGGTCTTTGAGGAAGACCAGAACCTCTAGGATGTTGCTAGGGAAGTGGAGAAGAGATTTTGGCAGGGGTTGGCTGAGCTTGAGTGCTCAAATTGGTGTGAGGAGGAGGGGGAGGAGGTGTCATTTTATAAGGGAGGAGAGGGGCACCTTAGGAATACCTCAAAATATTATTTTATATTAATGTCAAAATCGGTTTATAATGGTTCCAAAGGGTCTTATTTCGAAGCAAAAGTGGGGATGGGTCGAAATCCTATCAACGAATAGGATTTAGACAAGTTTAGGGTATTATTTTATCCTTATAAATTAGATTTAACTCTAAGTTAAATAATTTAACTTTTACCATGTCTTTTTGTTTTCTTTCACTATATGGTTAATACACTTACTATAACATGCCAAAAGAACCCCAAATTTTTTATCGTTACCAATTCTTTTATCTATATTTCTTCTTCCACTTCTTCTTCTTAGGTTGTTTCATTATGAAGTAATAACATCAGTATCACTCATATACTGATATGTTATTATAAGTATGAAACAACCCTATTTCACCATCTATCCATCCTATGGAGAAAGAAATCACCGCGCGTGCGTACGTACGGAATACCGTCTCCACGCCGTGGTGTAATCTATTTTCCCCCACCACCTTACATGGATGGGTATAATGGTGTAAAGAATAACTATACATAGTTATTACAACATAATATTGATTCTGATATATTGTATAATCCACTCCAATTCAATTCAATATTTATGGAAATGATATCATTGCTCGTGCGTACGTACGGACTACCGTCTCCACAACGCGATGAGATTCATTCTCCATGTTAACCATTTAAGAATGATTATAAAGTATATATAAGAAATAATAATGAAATATATGACATTATAAAGCTACTGGATTTATGTATATATATATATATGTATGTCATCTACTTACTTCCATTCAAGACAATAAGGAAAGGAAAACAACGTTCATGCGTACGTACGGACTACCGTCTCCATGAACGATGTTTTTCATTTCATTTATCTATCTATTATATATATATATATATACTGAATATATATGATATATAAATCATATTTTATATTCTGGAAGTAAGTAAATCATGATATAAGTAATAATAATGTCAAGAACAATAAGTCAAAACACCTACGATAAATGAAACGATTTTACCCAAAACGCTTCTTTAACATGGAATTTACAAAAGAACGGGTAATATAATGTCATAAGTGAACCATATATGATATCATAACAATGAATATGATTCTGTAATAATTCAATGACATTATTTAAATCATTATACAGGATGTTCGGACACATACGAAGCAAATCGGACCTAAGGTAAGGGAAATATCACAATCTCATTTTTATCCGAGATTGTTTATTCGTAAGAATTTACTGGGGTGTGTTTTATCATCCACATCCATGTTCCCTCAATATGTAATATTTTTTCCATCCACTTACAATAGTTTAAATCCAATTTTACCCTTCGGTGAGTTTTTAGTAAAGAATATGAAAGGAATCTTTTGTCGTTTTTTCATACGAGGTACTTTTTGACTTTTCCGACAAAAGTACGAAGATTGTTTTTTTTAACTTATACGGCATGAATGGATTTTTAAAACATTATTTCCAAGAAGCTTCCTTTACAAGTTTTCAAGTTTATTTTTAATCAACTTCTTTTATTTTAAAGTCGTATGACATGTTATGAAAGGAAAAATGTGTTTGAATAAGAAAGGATATTTTCCTCAATAATGGGGTTCAAGTATTTTCTCAAAATTATTTTCCATCTAAGATAATAAAAGGGTTCTGTTTTTATCCCTATTATTACATGGATTTGATTATGTTGTGATGGAAATATTTTTATGAATTCCTTTATCTTATATTAATTGTTTTATGAAGTCATGTTGTTTAAGAATTCCATATTTACTACATGGGTTACGCTATGATGTATGGTTTATGATTATGTGGCACACATAAGAAAGGATTAATTATAAGATGGGTGGGACCTATATCTCCTTCCAATGCATTGGGTAAAGATTTTATATCTCATGAGATAGACATGGCTGGAATGGTAGGTCATACCGGTTCAGTGAAACAGGACTGAAACGAGGGTTACTCGATTCAGAAAGGGACTTTGTCCACTAAGATAGTCTTGGCAATGAGTCTTGACTAACAAGAAATGATTCTCTATGATTATGTGTGAATGTCACAAAGTTTCTTGTTTTAAGTTATGATTATTGTGATTACATTTCACTTCCATGATTTATCCCATGTTATGAAATTATGATCTCTTTTGCAGGTTAAGGTTTCCAAAAGTTATGTGCTTGTGTATACGATGAGATTTATATTTCTTTTGTTTACCCTTACTGAGCATTTGAGCTCACCCTTTTATGTTTTCTTTTCCCCAGGATATAAAGAAAGGTTTCAGGTAAAAAAAAGGGAAGATCTTTAAGGGAGATGTTGAAGATCTTTCACCACGATTAGAAGATTTTATTCCGAGTTTCCAAAGACACTAAACTATTACGATCCTTGTGTGTGTGTTTTTGTTATGTACTAAGTATTCCGCAAAAGTAATGTAATGTTCATGTAAGTCAGGATACCATTTCAGCCATGTCTATCTCATGAGATATAAAATCTTTACCCAATGCATTGGAAGGATATATAGGTCCCACCCATCTCATAATGATACCATTCTTATGTGTGCCACAAAATCATAAATCATACATCATTGCATAACCCATGTAATAAAAATGGGATTCTTAAACAACATGACATCATAAAACAATTCATATAAGATAAAGGAATTCATAAAAATATAATTCCATCACAAAATAATCAAATCAATTTAAAAATATGGATAGAAACAGAACCCTTTATTATCTTAGATGGAAAATAATTTTGATAAAACACTTGAAATGAATTCTTGAGGAAAATATCCTTTCTTCATCAAAATCAATTTCTTTTCACAAAACATCATGCAATTTTAAAAGAAAGAGATTTTATAGAAAATAGTCATGAAATATTTTGGAGGAAGCTTTATGAAAATAAGGCTTTATAAAACCGTCAAAAATCCATTTGTGCCATTTAAGTTAAAAAAAAACATTCTTCCCGTACTTTTTTCGGAAAAGTCAAAAAAAGTACCTCGTGCGAAAATGACAAAAGATTCCTTTCATATCTTTTAATAAAAACTTACCAAAGGGTAAAATTGGATTTAAACTATTGTAAGTGGATGGAAAAAATATTACATATTGAGGGAACATGGATGTGGATGATAAAATACACCCCAGTAAATTCTTACGAATAAACAATCTCGGATAAAAATGAGATTGTGATATTTCCTTTACCTTAGGTCCGATTTGCTTCGTATGTGTCCGAACATCCTGTATAATGATTTAAATAATGTCATTGACTTATTACAGAATCATATTCATTGTTATGATATCATATATGGTTCACATATGACATTATATTACCCGTTCTTTTGTAAATTCAATGTTAATGAAGCGTTTTTGGTAAAATCGTTTCATTTGTCGTTCGTGTTTTTAACTTGTAATTATTAATATGATTACTTGGATCATGATTACTTATATCCAGAATTTAAAACATGATTTATATATAATATATATTCAGAATATATATATATATATATATAATATATCGATAAATGGAATGAAATACACCGTTCATGGAGACGGTAGTCCGTACGTACGCATGAACGCTATTTTCGTTCCCTTATTGGAGTGAATGGAATTAAATAGATGACATACATATAAATTTACATAAATCCAGTGTCATTATTATGTCATATATTTAATTATTACTTATTATATATACTTTATAATCATTCATGAATGGTTAGTCATTGAGAATGAATCTCATCGCGTCGTGGAGACGGTAGTCCGTACGTACGCACGAGCGATGATATCGTTCCCACGGTGTTAACCTTCTATCCATCCTACGGAAAAAGGAAATCACTGCGCGTGCGTACGTACGGAATACCGTCTCCACGCCATGGTGTAATCTATTTTCCGCCACCACCTTAATTGGATGGGTATAATGGTGTAAAGAATAACTATACATAGTTATTACAACATCATATTGATTCTGATATATTGTATAATCCACTCCAATTCAATTCAATATTTATGGAAATGATATCATCGCTTGTGCATACGTACGGACTACCGTCTCCACGACGCGATGAGATTCATTCTCCATGTTAACCATTTAAGAATGATTATAAAGTATATATAAGAAATAATAATGAAATATATGACATTACAAAGCTACTGGATTTATGTATATATATATATATATGTATGTCATCTACTTACTTCCATTCAAGACAATAAGGAAAGGAAAACGGCGTTCATGCGTACGTACGGACTACCATCTCCATGAACGGTGTTTTTCATTTCTTTTATCTATCTATTATATATATATATATACTGAATATATATGATATATAAATCATATTTTATATTCTGGAAGTAATTAAATCATGATATAAGTAATAATAATGTCAAGAACAACAAGTCAAAACACCTACGATAAATGAAATGATTTTACCCAAAACGCTTCTTTAACATGGAATTTACAAAAGAACGGGTAATATAATGTCACAAGTGAACCATATATGATATCATAACAATGAACATGATTCTGTAATAAGTCAATGACATTATTTAAATCATTATACAGGAGGTTCGGACACATACGAAGCAAATCGGACCTAAGGTAAGGGAAATATCACAATCTCATTTTTATCCGAGATTGTTTATACTTTGGCATTTACTGGGGTGTATTTTATCATCCAAATCCATGTTTCCTCAATATGTAATATTATTTCCATCCACCTACAATTGTTTAAATCCAATTTTACCCTTCGGTGAGTTTTTAGTAAAAGATAAGAAAGGAATCTTTTGTCGTTTTTCGGTTCACTTATGACTTTATATTACCTGTTCTTTTGTAAATTCCATGTTAAAGAAGCGTTTTGGGTAAAATCGTTTCATTTATCGTAGGTGTTTTGACTTGTTGTTATTGACATTATTATTACTTATATCATGATTTACTTACTTCTAGAATATAAAATATGATTTATATATCATATATATTCAGTATATATATATATATAATAGATAGATAAATGAAATGAAAAACACCGTTCATGCCCATCGCGTTGGACAAGGCTGTGGGAATCGAACCCACAACCGAAGTGCGACTGGCCTTTATCGCCTACTACTGGCCTACATGAAGTCCCTGTTTAGTAGAAACTAGTTTTATTTTATTAAGCGGTATGATACACCATTATACCCATCCTTGTAAGGTGGTGGTGGAAAATAGATTACACCACGGCGTGGAGACGGTATTCCGTACGTACGCACGCGCGGTGATTTAATTTTTCCGTAGGATGGATAGAAGGTATATACTCAAACCATGATATCACTTAGTCCTTATATCAATCATGAGCTCATGAATACTGTTAAACATTTCATTTTCTCGTTTTCCCTTCATTATGCGCATATCGTCTTATTTCCAAAAATATTTCAATCACTTTGAATACCACATTAGACCAATACATAGATATTCCAATACTCCATGATACAACATTATTTTGGAATCCCATTACATAAACACTTAATCATTCCACCACATCATTGTCATATTCAACATCACCAATAGTGATCGCATGTGACTTCCCTTTATCCTTTGCCTTAAGCGGTTGCTCATTTCGATCATCACTAACCCTTGGATTAGGGTATTTATTAGCATAATGCTCCATTTCCTTGCACTTGAAACATTGAAGTGTAGTAGGTTCATTCTGTGTATCCCTTCTTTAACATGGAATTTACAAAAGAACGGGTAATATAATGTCACAAGTGAACCATATATGATATCATAAAAATAAATATGATTCTGTAATAAGTCAATGACATTATTTAAATCATTATACAGGAGGTTCGGACACATACGAAGCAAATAAGACCTAAGGTAAGGGAAATATCACAATCTCATTTTATCCGAGATTGTTTATACGTTGGTATTTACTGGGGTGTATTTTATCATCCACATCTATGTTTCCTCAATATGTAATGTTATTTCCATCCACCTACAATTGTTTAAATCCAATTTTACCCTTTGGTGAGTTTTTAGTAAAAGATATGAAAGGAATCTTTTGTCGTTTTTCGTACGAAGTACTTTTTTGACTTTTCCGACAAAAGTACGAGAAGAATGTTTTTTTAACTTATACGGCATGAATGGATTTTTAAAACATTATTTCCAAGAAGCTTCCTTTACAAGTTTTCAAGTTTATTTTTAATCAACTTCTTTTATTTTAAAGTCGTATGACATGTTATGAAAGGAAAAATGTGTTTGAAGTAGAAAGGATATTTTCCTCAAGAATGGAGTTCAAGTATTTTATCAAAATTATTTTCCATCTAAGATAATAAAAGGGTTCTGTTTTTATCCCTATTATTACATTGGTTTGATTATGTTGTGATCGAAATATTTTTATGAATTCCTTTATCTTATATGAATTGTTTTATGATGTCATGTTGTTTAAGAATCCCATTTTTATTACATGGGTTATGCTATCATGTATGGTTTATGATTATGTGGCACACATAAGAAAGGATTCATTATAAGATGGGTGGGAACTATATCTCCCTCCAATGCATTGGGTAAAGATTTTATATCTCAAGAGATAGACATGGCTGGAATGGTAGGTTATACCGGTTCAGTGAAACAGGACTGGAACGAGGGTTACTCGATTCAGAAAGGGACTTTGTCCACTAAGATAGTCTTGGAAACGAGTCTTGACTAACAAGAAATGATTCTCTATGATTATGTGTGTATTCCACAAGGTTTCATGTTTTATGTTATAATTATTGGGATTACATTTCACTTCTATGATTTACCCCATGATATGATATTATGAGCTCTTTTGCAGGTTAAGATTTCCAAAAGCTATGTTCTTATGTATATGATGTGATTGATATTTCTTTTGTTTACCCTTACTGAGTACACCGAAGGGTAAAATTGGATATAAACTAATGTAGAAGGATGGAAATAATATTACATATTGAGGAAACATGTATGCGGATGATAAAATACACCCCAGTAAATACCAAAGTATAAGCAATCTCGTATAAAAATGAGATTGTGATATTTCCCTTACCTTAGGTCCGATTTGCTTCGTAAGTGTCCGAAACTCCTGTATAATGATTTAAATAATGTCATTGACTTATTACAGAATCATATTCATTGTTATGATATCATATATGGTTCACTTATGACTTTATATTACCCGTTATTTTGTAAATTCCATGTTAAAGAAGCGTTTTGGGTAAAATCGTTTCATTTATCGTAGGTGTTTTGACTTGTTGTTCTTGACATTATTATTACTTATATCATGATTTACTTACTTCCAGAATATAAAATATGATTTATATATCATATATATACAGTATATATATATAATAGATAGATAAATGAAATGAAAAACACCGTTCATGGAGACGGTAGTCCGTACGTACGCATGAACGCTGTTTTCCTTTCCTTATTGTCTTGAATGGAAGTAAGTAGATGACATACATATATATATACATAAATCCAGTAGCTTTATAATGTCATATATTTCATTATTATTTCTTATATATACTTTATATGCGATGAGATTCATTCTCCATTTAACCATTTAAGAATGATTATAAAGTATATATAAGCAATAATAATGAAAAATTGACATAATTGATGTTATAAACACCAAAATAAATGTAATTTGAGACTTTTTATGAATTCCACTAATTTTCTAGGTTACTCTGATATATTAGTGTTGATTTAATCAACTTGGTTCGAACATATAATTCTGTTATGACTTTCTCAAAAATCATATATCAAATAGTGTCAAAATTGACACAAAATAGTTTTTAAATGAAATATTATATTATTAATTGTTATTTTATTCCTAAAAATCTAAGGTTCGGCCAAATGACTTAGATAAGGATATATATATTAATAATAAACAATTTGGGGTTCGTTTGGCATGTTATAGTAAGTGTATTAACCATATAGTGTAAGAAAACAAAAAGACATGGTAAAACCTAAATTATTTAACTTAGAGTTAAATCTAATTGATACGGTTAAAATAATAACCTAAACTTGTCTAAATCCTATTGGTTGATAGGATTTCAACCCATCCCCACTTTAGCTTCGAAATAAGACCCTTTGGAACCATTATAAACCGATTTTGACTTTAATATAAAATAATATTTTGAGATATTCCTAAGGTGCCCTATGTTTAGCGAAACTTGGTATTGCGTATTACACACGCTATCGAGGAAGGTCGCGATTGCGTGTAATTCAAGCCAGGTCAGAGATGTGTGTTGTGAAAGGTCATTTTGGTGTAGCGTATAACACAAGACATTTATTATTAAAACTAGCCGTTATGAATAGTAATAACCACTTTTTGAAATTTTGTAAATCTTATTTTTCAAAATGAACTTCATTTTTGGATTCGGAATATCGAAATTAGCTTAGGGTGAAATTTTGGTAATTTTCGGATAACTTTCATATTTTGATGAATAGTGAAAATTACTAAATTTTAGTTAAAAACAACTTTTTCAATCGAAATAATTAATTGTGATAAATTATTAATTTGAGTGGTTTTAAAGTATATTTAGAATATATTTTTACAATTTAAAACAATGTTGGTCATTGGATGTAATCTCACATTTAAACCAGACATAAACAAGTGTCAATCTTTTGATAGATATTGTTTCTTAAAAACACGCTATTTGTTTTAACAGCGGGATTTAATTATAAAATTAATTAATGCAACTTCTATGTTATGAATTTGGTAAAATAGACCTCATTTTTGAATTTGGAATATGAAATATAGTTTAGGATGAAATTTTGGGATTGTTCTGAAAAACATCAATTTTTGATGAATAGTGAAACCACTAAGTGGTAGTTAAAAAAACTGAATTGTTCATAAAACTTAATTTTACCACTTCTGTGAGTGGAATTTCGAAAATCCGAGAGACACGGTTAATATCAAGGACTAAAATGTGGTTCAATGAGATGAAAATAATTTTTGGTGAATAGTAACTTTTTACTTTTTTTTACCACGGTTAAAAGTAAATAGGGTAATTAAGAAAATAAAAGAAGTTGATTAAAAATAAACTTGAAAACTTGTAAAGGAAGCTTCTTGGAAATAATGTTTTAAAAATCCATTCATGCCGTATAAGTTAAAAAAAACAATCTTCGTACTTTTGTCGGAAAAGTCAAAAAGTACCTCGTACGAAAAATGACAAAAGATTCCTTTCATATGTTTTACTAAAAACTCACCGAAGGGTAAAATTGGATATAAACTATTGTAAGTGGATGGAAAAAATATTACATATTGAGGGAACATGGATGTGGATGATAAAATACACCCCAGTAAATTCTTACGAATAAACAATCTCGGATAAAAATGAGATTGTGATATTTCCATTTACTGATTTATTATGTATATTCTGAATATATATATATATAAGTCATGTTTTATATTCTGTAATTAAGTAATCATGATCTAAGTAATCAGATGAATAATTACAAGGTGAAAACACGAACGACAAATGAGACGATTTTACCCAAAACGCTACTTTAACATGAATTTACAAAAGAACGGGTAATATAATGTCATAAGTGAACCATATATGATATCATAACAATGAATATGATTCTGTAATAAGTCAATGACATTATTTAAACCATTATACAGGAGCTTCGGACACGTACAAAGCAAATCGGACCTAAGGTAAGGGAAATATCACAATCTCATTTTTATCCGAGATTGTTTATACTTTGAAAGTTACTGGGGTGTATTTTATCATCCACATCCATGTTTCATCAATATGTAATATTATTTCCATCCACCTACAATTGTTTAAATCCATTTTTACCTTTCGGTGAGTTTTTAGTAATATGTATGAAAGGAATATTTTGTCGTTTTTCATACGAGGTACTTTTTGACTTTTCTGACAAATGTACAAAGAATGTTTTTTTAACTTATACGGCATGAATGGATTTTTAAAACATTATTTCCAAGAAGCTTCCTTTACAAGTTTTCAAGTTTATTTTTAATAAACTTCTTTTAGTTTAAAATTGTAAGACATGTTAAGAAAGGAAAATGTTTTTAAAGTAGAAAGGATGTTTTCCTCAGAAGAAGAAGTGGAAGAAGAAATAAAGGTGAAAGAATTGGTAACGGAAATTACCTCTTCTTTGAAACGCCTCTTTGAATCCTCCACTTAGGGAACTATGATTGGTCTTTGAAGAAGACCAGGACCTCTAGGATTATACTAGGGAAGTGGAGAAGGGATTTTGGCAGGGGTTGGCCGAGCTTGAGTGCTCAAATTGGTGTGAGGAGGAGGGGGAGGAGGTGTCCTTTTATAAGGGAGGAGAGGGGCACCTTAGGAATATCTCAAAATATTATTTTATATCCTATTTGTTGATAGGATTTCGACCCCTCCCCACTTTAGCTTCGAAATAAGACCCTTTGGAACCATTATAAACCAATTTTGACATTAATATAAAATAATATTTTGAGGTATTCCTAAGGTGCCCCTCTCCTCCCTTATAAAAGGACACCTCCTCCCCCTCCTCCTCACACCAATTTGAGCACTCAAGCTCGGCCCACCCCTGCCAAAATATCTTCTCCACTTCCCTAGCAACATCCTAGAGGTTCTGGTCTTCCTCAAAGACCAATTTTAGTGCCCTAAGAGGAGGTCTCAAAGAGGCGTTTCAAAGAAGAGATAATTACCGTTACCAATTCTTTCATCTTTATTTCTTCTTCCACTTCTTCTTCTTAGGTTGTTTCATTATGAAGTAATAACATCAGTATCACTCATATACTGATATGTTATTATAAGTATGAAACAACCTTATTTCACCATCTATCCATCCTATGGAAAAAGAAATCACCGCGCGTGCGTACGTACGGAATACCGTCTCCACGCCATGGTGTAATCTATTTTCCTCTTATGTGTGCCAGAAAATCATAAATCATACATCATTGCATAACCCATGTAATAAAAATGGGATTCTTAAACAACATGACATCATAAAACCATTCATATAAGATAAAGGAATTCATAAACATAATTTCATCACAACATAGTCAAATCAATGTAAAAATATGGATAGAAACAGAACCCTTTATTATCTTAGATGGAAAATAATTTTTGTCACGACCCGTCCTCGGGGCCCGTGCCGTGACTACCCCAAGCCCGCCTTCCATAGGCCAGGGGCTGGCGACTAGCACCAAGGCGTAAAATCCCAGTAAACAGGGAAGGCATTGCCTTTATAAGTAACAACCACACAGAGTCAGCAAGCGGAAAGTAAAGTGCAGAAAGTAAAGGGGGCCGGAAATACAAGCCCAACTGTAAAGTACAACTGAAAAGAAAAACAGCAACTGAAGAAAAGACGGCGGCCTCGTGTCGTCCACTGGCAATCCCACCTGAAGGGTGGGTACAGATAGCCTCCAAGCTCCTCGGGTCCCACGTCCGCTCCGAGTACGTCCCGCCCAGTGGTCCACCTCCAGGTACCGTCCTGCTCCACGCCCAACCGCGATCAGCGCTGTCCGTCGTCTGCAACCAACACCACGAAGTGCGGGCATAGCCCGTGCAGGGGTGAGTACAACTACTCAGTAAGGACCCCGAGACCCCCGAAGGTCTCCCGAAATCCACAAAGGATATAGCACAAAAGAAAGATGCAATCACGAAGTAACATCTGACTCGACTTAGGTATATGCCCATACATATACCTAAGTCCCCAATTCCAGCTCTGCTCACGAGCTCGAGAACAACTCAATCCACGAAGGAAAGCAAGACTCAAATCCGCAAGGAGAGTAAACAGTAAATCCACATAGGATAGTTCAACACAATCCACAAAGGAGAGTAACATAAGATTCAGCTCAACCAGGTATACTTTTTCAGATGACGTCAAAGATGATCACTGATCCATCTAAGTCGTCGGACCCACGAAGGATCAATAGGTACTAACCCCCGCAAAAAGACCCACGTAGGATCGGGCTCACACAGAACCTGTAGGCAGTGGCTCACACAGAACCGGTAGGCAGTGGCTCACACAGAACCGGTAGTAGGACCCACATAGGATCGGGCACTGATCCGCGTAGGATCGCTGAGTGCAGTAGTCGACGCAGTCCACTGAGGATCTCTGCACAGTCGTCGCCGCAGTCCACGAAGGATCTCTGCTCTGCCGTCGTCGCAGTCCACGGAGGATCTCTGCTCTGCCGTCGTCGCAGTCCACGGAGGATCTCTGCTCTACCGTCGTCGCAGTCCACGGAGGATCTCTGCTCTGCCGTCGTCGCAGTCCACGGAGGATCTCTGCTCTGTCGTCGAGGTCACAGCCAGCGCTAGGGTTCCCGCACGTAGCGAGCTCGTTTAGGAGGGTCCGCTCCACGAGCCGAGGGGCTGATACATCAACTGACACGTAGTCCGAAGTTGATGTATCCAAAAGTTCCGTATCGACAACAGGATCTCAACGCGACAGACGGCGCGTCAATCGGACGCCCGGTCTGAGAGTTATTGGCATTTTCGTCCCAGGGGCCCGGTTGGTTTTTAGGGCAAAACCAACCCGACCGTACTCCGCCTGTATCCGATCCTCGGGCGGAGTATGCCAAAAGTTCCGTCTCACTTAGAGGAAACTACCACAGCTGACGGTACGTCGTTCGGACGTCCGTAGCTCAAGTTATGAGCGTTTCCGCTCCGAGGGCCCGGTTGGCTTCGTGTACGAACCAACCCGGCCGAACCCAAAGTCTTCCGAAACCTTGAGTATAATATACCGAAACGACCGTCTCGATCCAAGGATCGCGTAGCCGCTGACGGTTCGTCAATCGGAGGTCCCAGGCCCAAGATATGGGCGAAAGACCGTAGAGGGCCCGAAACGGGGGTACTGGGCCCGGGGCGACCCGGCCCGAACCCCCCCTGGGGTCGGCCGAACCGGGTCGGCCCGAACCGGGTCGGCCCGACCCGGCCCGAACCGGCTCGGCCGGGTCCGGTCCGGCCTGGGCGCGGCCCGGCCGACCGGACCGGCTCGGCTTCGGCCGAGCGGCCGAAGCGCTGCCGCCGCGGGTCAAACCCGCGGCTTTGGAGAAAACCGCGGCCCGCGCGGGCCGCGTGCTGGAAGGCCGGACCGCGGACGCGGTCCGGCGGCTCGCCGCCGCCGCGGCTCGGCCGCGGCGGACTCCTCCGGCGGCGCGCCGGGCGCCGCCGCCCCCGGTCGCCGGCGCCGCCGCGCCGGCGACCCGCGCCGCCGCCTCCTTCCGCGGGCCGCCGGAGATGCTCCGGTGGCCCGATTTGCCTCCCGTCTGCGCCGTTGTTCCTCCCGGGATGCGTCCTCCACTGCGGAATCAACATATGGCCCTTGCGTCGCGCTTTTGCCGTCGCTCGCCAAATCCGCACACAAAGGAAGATCGACGGAGGGTTGCCGGGTCTTGTTCGTTAGACCCGCACCCTCCGCGTTAGTCAAAATCAACGGGAGAAACAGGAAAGAAACCAATCAACAATTTTAAATAAATTAAAATTGTTTCGTGATCGGGTTCTGTATTTCAAAAGAATAAACACGGGATTTTAAAAAGAATTCCAACATCCCTTACCTTGTCGTTGCCGAACGGGGGATCGTCGCGGGATTTGCTCGTCGCGGAAGATGGAGATCGCCGCGTCGTCACGGAATCGCTCGTCGCGTCGCCAATCTCCGGATCAAGATCAACGGATTTAATTAGTTTAAATCCGTTGATATTGAAATTAAAAAGGGAGAAGAAAAGATCCGATTCTCACCTTTGTTGCCGAACGAGGATCGGCCGCGGAAGAAAGACGTCGCCGAAGAACGTCGCGGGTAGATCTCGTCGACGTCGCAGATCTTGGTGTGCGTCGTCGAATTCCGTTCGCCGGAGTTCTTCGCGTTCTTCGCGTTCTTCGCGTTCTTCGCGTTCTTCGCGGAGAGGGTGGAGGAACGAAGATTCTTTCAAATCCTTTCCAAGGATTTTTATGTTGGTCTTATTTTATAAACATGCCAACACGAAACCGGTTAAGAAACGATCCATCAATTCGTTGAATTAATTCAACGAAAGAAACGACCCATTTAATTCACGAAGAAACAGTCCATTTAATTCACGAAATAAACCGCCCAATTAAATGGTCTGTTAAGAATTAAAGAAAACGCGTCGGTTGACTTTTCAGTTACTTTGACGGGTTTTCGCGGGTGCGTTACTTAGCGAAAGAAACGGCGGGGCTCGTGCGGGTCCCACCGCACAAATATCCTACCAAGGGGTAGGATATTTCTGGATAGCATCCTATCCAGTTCAACTCAGTTCAAGCCGTCTTTAAGTGACTTCAAGTGGCTTCCAAGCAGCTTAAGTGAAATAAAATAAAGTTGTCGCACAAACTTTATTTTTATTTCTGACTTAAAGCCGCAAAATTTAAAAACCACGTCTGAGCAAACGCAACTCCGGAAGAGGCGTTTCTAAGCAAATACCGGCGCTGCGATTTCATCGGTGCCCTCAGAATTCGATTCCGGGCACCGGTTCAAAAGATAGAAAAACCCGCTCGTCCGTTCACTGAACGTACCCGAGCCAAACTTCGGAAATTGATTCCGGGCACACCGGGCCTCGGAATCAGGTGCCGTCTGAAGCTGCGCTCTTGTAAAATTCCAAAGAAAATTAAGAAAAAAATTTCCTTGAAATTTGCGGGTCTTTACATTACTCCCACCTCAGGGCTTTACGTCCCCGTAAAGATACATCAAAACTAGGGGAACAAATGGGGGTACTGAGCACGCATCTGAGCCTCCCGCTCCCAAGTGCTCTCCTGGAGGTTCCCGTGCTGCCATCTGACGCGCACAAGAGGAATCGACCGCCCACGTAGGACCCGCTCCTGTCGATCCTCGATCTCCACTGGAACCTCCGCAAAAGTCGCCCCATCGTCCACGTCCAGCTCCCCAAAGTCGATGATGTGCGTCGGGTCGTGCACGTATCTCCTCAGCTGAGACACGTGGAAGACGTCGTGCACCCGGTGCAACTGAGGTGGTAGAGCCAGGCGATAAGCCACCTCTCCTATCCTGCTGAGGACCTGGAAAGGCCCGATGAAGCGGGGAGACAGCTTGCCGCCTCGGCCAAATCTCCGTAAACCACGTCGAGGTGAGACACACAAAAAGACGTGGTCGCCATCCTCGAACTCTAGTGGCCTCCGCCTCCTGTCAGCATATGACTTCTGCCGGCTCTGAGCTGTCCTCATCCTCTCCTGGATGATTTGGACCTTCTCTGTCGTGGCTCGGACCATCTCTGGTCCCACGAGTGCTGACTCCCCAGGGTCTGTCCAGCACAACGGTGATCTGCAGGGTCTGCCGTACAACGCCTCGTATGGTGCCATCCCGATGGTGGAGTGGTAGCTGTTGTTGTACGCAAACTCCACCAAGGGTAGGTGGTCCTCCCAGCTGCGACCAAAGTCGAGAACACATGCACGGAGCATGTCCTCGAGTGTCTGTATGGTCCTCTCCGACTGTCCATCCGTCTGAGGGTGGAAGGCTGTGCTCAGATGGAGCCGCGTCCCGAACGCCTCCTGCAACCCCTTCCAAAGCCTGGAAGTGAAACGAGCATCTCGATCGGAGACGATAGACGATGGCACACCGTGAAGCCGTACGATCTCCTGGACGTAAAGACGTCCCAAGCTCTCTACTGAGCCCTGCTCTCTGATGGGTAAGAAGTGTGCCGACTTGGTGAGTCGGTCGACAATCACCCAAATGGAGTCGTGACCTCTGGAAGTGCGTGGAAGTCCAGTCACGAAGTCCATAGATATGCTGTCCCACTTCCACTCCGGGACCTCCAAGGGCTGTACCAAGCCTGCTGGTACCTGATGCTCTGCCTTCACCTGCTGGCAGGTGAGGCATCGTGAAACGAACTCTGCCACAGCTTTCTTCATGCCCGGCCACCAGTGCTGTCGTCTGAGATCCTGGTACATCTTTGCCACTCCGGGATGTACCGCCAAGGGAGAAGTGTGAAACTCTCTCAGCACCTCCTCTCGTAGAGCGACTGGTACGAAGGTACGTCCTCTGAAAAGGATGTCGTGCTCTGCTCCAAGGGAGAAACCATCAGGCGCCTGACCTGAGGATATCAGTGCACGCCGGGTCTCACAGTCAGCGTCCCCACGCTGAGCCTCTCTGACCCGCTGTAGAAGTGGAGGAGAGACTGTGAGAGACTGAAGAAAGGCTGTTCCGTCTCTATCCACGAAGGATATCTGCAAGGAGGCTAGCTGCTCCGTCGCCTCCTCAAGCAGCTGAATGCCCGTCCTCCTGCTGAGGGCATCGGCTACCACGTTCCCCTTCCCAGGAGTATAGACTATCTCAAAGTCATAGTCCTGGAGGAACTCAAGCCATCTCCGCTGTCTCAGGTTCAGGTCCTTCTGAGAGAAGACATACCTAAGACTCTGGTGGTCAGAAAAGACTGTGAAGCGCTCGCCCATCAGATAGTGCCGCCAAGTCTTCAGAGCGAAGACCACTGCTGCTAACTCCAGGTCATGAGTGGCGTAGTTCTGCTCATGCGGCCTCAACTGACGTGATCCGTAGGCGATCACGGCCCGCTCCTGCATCAGGACGCACCCGAGTCCAGTCCCTGATGCGTCGCAGTAAACTACGTACCCAACTCCCTCCTCAGGCAACCTCAAGATAGGTGCGCTGGTCAATCTCTGTCTCAGCTCCTGGAAGCTCTGCTGACATCTGTCTGACCACACGAAGGGTTTCCCCTTCTTCGTCAAGGCTGAGAGTGGTGCTGCAACTCTGGAGAAGTCTGGCACGAATCTCCGATAGTATCCCGCTAGGCCCAAGAAGCTCCGCACCTCTGTCACGCTCTTGGGTGGCTCCCAAGCTAGCACTGCCTCGATCTTCGCGGGATCCACTGCAACTCCCGCCTCAGAAATGACGTGCCCCAAGAAATGGACCTCACGTAACCAGAACTGGCATTTTGAGAGCTTGCCATAAAGCTGGTGCTCTCGGAGTGTGTCTAGCACAACTCGCAGGTGGTAGGCATGCTCCTCCTCAGTCGTCGAGTATACCAAAATGTCGTCAATGAAGACAACGACAAATCGGTCGAGGTATGGCTGGAAGATCCTGTTCATGAGGCTCATGAACACTGCTGGAGCATTGGTTACGCCGAACGGCATAACCAAGAACTCATAATGGCCATACCGACACCTGAAGGCCGTCTTCTGCACGTCCTCGTCTCGAACTCTGAGCTGATGATAGCCTGACCGGAGGTCTATCTTCGAGAACCACCGCGCTCCCTTGAGCTGATCGAAGAGGTCATCAATCCGTGGCAGCGGATACTTATTCCTCACTGTCACCTGGTTCAGGCGACGATAGTCGACACATAGTCGTAAGCTCCCGTCCGCCTTCTTGGCGAACAAAATCGGGGAAGCCCAGGGTGAAACACTGGGTCGGATAAACCCCTTGCTCTGCAAGTCCTCCAACTGTACCCGCAGCTCTCGAAGCTCGGCGGGGGCCATCCGATATGCTGGAGTAGATATCGGGGCTGTCCCGGGGTACAAGTCGATGTAAAAGTCTACCTCTCTACGAGGAGGTAGCCCTGGAACGTCGTCGGGAAAGACGTCCACGTACTGGTCCACCACTGCAGGAAAAGCCGGACTCCGCACGTCCACTGCTCCTAGGATGAGGCTAGCCAACTGATGTGAGATGGGCTGCACTCTCCTCCGCGGAAGTCCATCCTGTGCTGCAAAGGTTCCCTTCTCGCCGGTGAAGGTAAACCTGCTCCCGTCGGTACGAACACATCGTACCTTGCGCCTAAAACAGTCGATCTGGGCATGAACCGTGGATAGCCAATCCATGCCCAAGATGACGTCGTAAGGCCTCGACGCCGCTACAAGGAGATCCCAGCCGAAGCTCTCGCCTCCTAGAGTAAGCTCACACTGCCGGCACCAGTGCGTAATCGTCGAGTCTGCTCCCGTAGGAGTCTCTAGCCGTAAGGATCGAGCCAACGGCTCAGTCGGAATCTCCGAGCTCCGAACAAGGGCAGAGGCTATGAAAGAGTGACTCGCTCCTGTGTCTATAAGTACTGCAGCAAGGGTGGAATAGACACAGATCGTACCTCGAATCATCTCTGGCATGTCGGGGTCGTAGGCCTCCACTGCCTGGAGCTGGGCCTGTCCCTGCCCGCCGGCTCCCTGTGGTCGAGGTGGCCCTCCTGGTGGTGGTGGGGGTAGAGCCTGAAAGCGTCGCCCACCACCCGCTGCTCGGCCAGCTCCTCGGCCTCGTCCGCCTCCTCCCTGCGGACCGCCACGGTCGACCCTCTGCCTCTGCCTGGGTGGCCCCTCCACCGTCTGCTGCTCCTCTGGTCGGCGAGTCGGGCAGTCACGAGCCATGTGACCCTGCCCGCCGCAAGAGTAGCACAGCCTGCCTCTCGAAAGGCTGGCACTCCGCTGTGTGCCCCGCACCGCTGAGCCGGTGTCCTGAGGCCGTCTGCGAGGGGGTCTGGTCTGCCTGGACCCGTGAGTCATCCGTCGGCTACCAGCTGCCGATGACTCAGCTACCTGCCGCCCTGCGCTAGGTCTCGCCGCTGAAGAAGGCTCTGCCAGGAAGCTCTCGACCAGGAGGGCTCGCTCCAGCACTCCCGCCTGGGTCGGAATGCTGAGGGAGATCAGCGACGCACGAATCTCCTGTCGCAAGCCCTGCTCGAAGGTCCGGGCCCGGAAGAAGGGGTCCCGTACCATGTCGGTCGAGTAGCGAGATAGGTCCGTGAACCTCGCCGCGTACTGAGCGACCGTCATGCTGCCCTGGCGCAGCTGGAGAAGCTCCTGGATGCGCACCGCTCGGAGGGTGGCCGGGACGAACTCAGAGCGGAAGAGGCTCTCGAAGTCCGTCCAGAGCAGGGATGCCTCATCGTGAACCTGGAGCATCAGGCTCCACCATCGTCCTGCCGTCGCCTGCAGGAGGCTCGCTGCGAGAATCACCATGAGATCCGCTGGTGTCCTCACTAGCCGAAAGATCCGTACCACCGCCTCTAGCCAGTCCTCGGCGGCCTGGGGGTCCGCCTCACCGCGAAACCTGGGCGGTCGCTGGCTCTGAAACTCATGCAGTGCCCTGAGGCGACGTGCATCGTCGGCGTCTGGTACTGGAAGCATCGGTGGCTCGGCGGGTAAGGCTACCGCCGGTGCCACTGCTGGCAAAGGGCCCTGCACCGAGGCCTCGTCGCTCGGTGGGCTGCCGTCGCGCCCTACACTCGGAACCCTAGCTGGCAGTCGTCGCGGGGCCATCCTGAAAAGGAGAACAAGAGCACCACAGTCAGAACAGTATACCTGGTGAGCTGGCACAAGTAATCACAAGGAAAACTTGAGACTTTCATAAAGCAGATCAGTATACCCGGTGAGCTGACACAAGAAATCACAGAGAAGACTTGAAACACACATGCAATCAATGTTTTCATGCATTAAGTCGGAAATCAGGAGTCAGGGTCCTGGTGTACGGATACGTCGGCCGCCGCACCAACACTGGGCTCCCTGAACTGATAACCACACTCAATACACTAAACACTATTGCTTCACATAGAAAGAAAGGACGATCAGAGTCTGCGGTAGAACCGACCCCTCTGATACCAATTTGTCACGACCCGTCCTCGGGGCCCGTGCCGTGACTACCCCAAGCCCGCCTTCCATAGGCCAGGGGCTGGCGACTAGCACCAAGGCGTAAAATCCCAGTAAACAGGGAAGGCATTGCCTTTATAAGTAACAACCACACAGAGTCAGCAAGCGGAAAGTAAAGTGCAGAAAGTAAAGGGGGCCGGAAATACAAGCCCAACTGTAAAGTACAACTGAAAAGAAAAACAGCAACTGAAGAAAAGACGGCGGCCTCGTGTCGTCCACTGGCAATCCCACCTGAAGGGTGGGTACAGATAGCCTCCAAGCTCCTCGGGTCCCACGTCCGCTCCGAGTACGTCCCGCCCAGTGGTCCACCTCCAGGTACCGTCCTGCTCCACGCCCAACCGCGATCAGCGCTGTCCGTCGTCTGCAACCAACACCACGAAGTGCGGGCATAGCCCGTGCAGGGGTGAGTACAACTACTCAGTAAGGACCCCGAGACCCCCGAAGGTCTCCCGAAATCCACAAAGGATATAGCACAAAAGAAAGATGCAATCACGAAGTAACATCTGACTCGACTTAGGTATATGCCCATACATATACCTAAGTCCCCAATTCCAGCTCTGCTCACGAGCTCGAGAACAACTCAATCCACGAAGGAAAGCAAGACTCAAATCCGCAAGGAGAGTAAACAGTAAATCCACATAGGATAGTTCAACACAATCCACAAAGGAGAGTAACATAAGATTCAGCTCAACCAGGTATACTTTTTCAGATGACGTCAAAGATGATCACTGATCCATCTAAGTCGTCGGACCCACGAAGGATCAATAGGTACTAACCCCCGCAAAAAGACCCACGTAGGATCGGGCTCACACAGAACCTGTAGGCAGTGGCTCACACAGAACCGGTAGGCAGTGGCTCACACAGAACCGGTAGTAGGACCCACATAGGATCGGGCACTGATCCGCGTAGGATCGTTGAGTGCAGTAGTCGACGCAGTCCACTGAGGATCTCTGCACAGTCGTCGCCGCAGTCCACGAAGGATCTCTGCTCTGCCGTCGTCGCAGTCCACGGAGGATCTCTGCTCTGCCGTCGTCGCAGTCCACGGAGGATCTCTGCTCTGCCGTCGTCGCAGTCCACGGAGGATCTCTGCTCTGCCGTCGTCGCAGTCCACGGAGGATCTCTGCTCTGTCGTCGAGGTCACAGCCAGCGCTAGGGTTCCCGCACGTAGCGAGCTCGTTTAGGAGGGTCCGCTCCACGAGCCGAGGGGCTGATACATCAACTGACACGTAGTCCGAAGTTGATGTATCCAAAAGTTCCGTATCGACAACAGGATCTCAACGCGACAGACGGCGCGTCAATCGGACGCCCGGTCTGAGAGTTATTGGCATTTTCGTCCCAGGGGCCCGGTTGGTTTTTAGGGCAAAACCAACCCGACCGTACTCCGCCTGTATCCGATCCTCGGGCGGAGTATGCCAAAAGTTCCGTCTCACTTAGAGGAAACTACCACAGCTGACGGTACGTCGTTCGGACGTCCGTAGCTCAAGTTATGAGCGTTTCCGCTCCGAGGGCCCGGTTGGCTTCGTGTACGAACCAACCCGGCCGAACCCAAAGTCTTCCGAAACCTTGAGTATAATATACCGAAACGACCGTCTCGATCCAAGGATCGCGTAGCCGCTGACGGTTCGTCAATCGGAGGTCCCAGGCCCAAGATATGGGCGAAAGACCGTAGAGGGCCCGAAACGGGGGTACTGGGCCCGGGGCGACCCGGCCCGAACCCCCCCTGGGGTCGGCCGAACCGGGTCGGCCCGAACCGGGTCGGCCCGACCCGGCCCGAACCGGCTCGGCCGGGTCCGGTCCGGCCTGGGCGCGGCCCGGCCGACCGGACCGGCTCGGCTTCGGCCGAGCGGCCGAAGCGCTGCCGCCGCGGGTCAAACCCGCGGCTTTGGAGAAAACCGCGGCCCGCGCGGGCCGCGTGCTGGAAGGCCGGACCGCGGACGCGGTCCGGCGGCTCGCCGCCGCCGCGGCTCGGCCGCGGCGGACTCCTCCGGCGGCGCGCCGGGCGCCGCCGCCCCCGGTCGCCGGCGCCGCCGCGCCGGCGACCCGCGCCGCCGCCTCCTTCCGCGGGCCGCCGGAGATGCTCCGGTGGCCCGATTTGCCTCCCGTCTGCGCCGTTGTTCCTCCCGGGATGCGTCCTCCACTGCGGAATCAACATATGGCCCTTGCGTCGCGCTTTTGCCGTCGCTCGCCAAATCCGCACACAAAGGAAGATCGACGGAGGGTTGCCGGGTCTTGTTCGTTAGACCCGCACCCTCCGCGTTAGTCAAAATCAACGGGAGAAACAGGAAAGAAACCAATCAACAATTTTAAATAAATTAAAATTGTTTCGTGATCGGGTTCTGTATTTCAAAAGAATAAACACGGGATTTTAAAAAGAATTCCAACATCCCTTACCTTGTCGTTGCCGAACGGGGGATCGTCGCGGGATTTGCTCGTCGCGGAAGATGGAGATCGCCGCGTCGTCGCGGAATCGCTCGTCGCGTCGCCAATCTCCGGATCAAGATCAACGGATTTAATTAGTTTAAATCCGTTGATATTGAAATTAAAAAGGGAGAAGAAAAGATCCGATTCTCACCTTTGTTGCCGAACGAGGATCGGCCGCGGAAGAAAGACGTCGCCGAAGAACGTCGCGGGTAGATCTCGTCGACGTCGCAGATCTTGGTGTGCGTCGTCGAATTCCGTTCGCCGGAGTTCTTCGCGTTCTTCGCGTTCTTCGCGTTCTTCGCGTTCTTCGCGGAGAGGGTGGAGGAACGAAGATTCTTTCAAATCCTTTCCAAGGATTTTTATGTTGGTCTTATTTTATAAACATGCCAACACGAAACCGGTTAAGAAACGATCCATCAATTCGTTGAATTAATTCAACGAAAGAAACGACCCATTTAATTCACGAAGAAACAGTCCATTTAATTCACGAAATAAACCGCCCAATTAAATGGTCTGTTAAGAATTAAAGAAAACGCGTCGGTTGACTTTTCAGTTACTTTGACGGGTTTTCGCGGGTGCGTTACTTAGCGAAAGAAACGGCGGGGCTCGTGCGGGTCCCACCGCACAAATATCCTACCAAGGGGTAGGATATTTCTGGATAGCATCCTATCCAGTTCAACTCAGTTCAAGCCGTCTTTAAGTGACTTCAAGTGGCTTCCAAGCAGCTTAAGTGAAATAAAATAAAGTTGTCGCACAAACTTTATTTTTATTTCTGACTTAAAGCCGCAAAATTTAAAAACCACGTCTGAGCAAACGCAACTCCGGAAGAGGCGTTTCTAAGCAAATACCGGCGCTGCGATTTCATCGGTGCCCTCAGAATTCGATTCCGGGCACCGGTTCAAAAGATAGAAAAACCCGCTCGTCCGTTCACTGAACGTACCCGAGCCAAACTTCGGAAATTGATTCCGGGCACACCGGGCCTCGGAATCAGGTGCCGTCTGAAGCTGCGCTCTTGTAAAATTCCAAAGAAAATTAAGAAAAAAATTTCCTTGAAATTTGCGGGTCTTTACAATTTTGATAAAACACTTGAAATGAATTCTTGAGGAAAATATCCTTTCTTCTTCAAAATCAACTGTAGAGACCCGAAGCCTGAATTACATGGACTTTAGATTACTTTTGCAGAATACTTAGTACATAACAAAAACACACACACAAGGATCGTAATAGTTTAGTGTCTTTGGAAACTCGGAATATAATCTTCTAATCATGGTGAAAGATCTTCAACATCTCCCATAAAGATCTTCCTTTTTTTTTACCTAAAACCTTTCTTTATATCCTGGGGAAAAGAAAACATAAAAGGGTGAGCTCAAATGCTCAGTAAGGGTAAACGAAAGAAATATCAATCACATCGTATTCATAAGAACATAACATTTTGGAAATCATAACCTGCAAAAGAGAGAATAATTTCATAACATGGAATAAATCATGGTAGTGAAATGTAATCACTATAATCATAACTTAAAACATGAAACTTTGTGGCATTCACACATAATCATAGAGAATCATTTCTTGTTAGTCAAGACTCATTGCCAAGACTATCTTAGTGGACAAAGTCCCTTTCTGAATCGAGTAACCCTCGTTTCAGTCCTGTTTCACTGAACCGGTATAACCTACCATTCCAGCCATGTCTATCTCATGAGATATAAAATCTTTAACCAATGCATTGGAGGGAGATATAGGTCCACCCATCTCATAATTAAACCATTCTTATGTGTGCCACAAAATCATAAATCATACATCATTGCATAACCCATGTAATAAAAATGGAATTATTAAACAACATTATATCATAAAAATATTCATATAAGATAAAGGAATTCATAAAAATATTTCCATCACAACATAATCAAATCCATGTAATAATAGGGATAAAAACAGACCCCTTTTATTATCTTAGATGGAAAATAATTTTGATAAAATACTTGAACTCCATTCTTGAGGAAAATATCCTTTCTTCTTCAAAAACATTTTTCCTTTCATAACATGTCATACAAATTTAAAATAAAAGAAGTTGATTAAAAATAAACTTGAAAACTTTTAAAAGAAGCTTCTTGGAAATAATGTTTTAGAAATCCATTCTTGCCGTATAAGTTAAAAAAAACATTCTTCGTACTTTTGTCGGAAAAGTCAAAAAGTACCTCGTATGACAAAAGTTTCCTTTCATAGATATTACTAAAAACTCGCCGAAGGGTAAAAATGGATTTAAACAATTTTAGGTGGATGGAAATAATATTACATATTGATGAAACATGGATGTGGATGATAGAATACACCCCAGTAAATACTTACGAATAAACAATCTCGGATAAAAATGAGATTGTGATAGTTCCCTTACCTTAGGTCTGATTTGCTTCGTATTCGTCCGAACCTCCTGTATAATGATTTAAATAATGTCATTGACTTATTACAGAATCATATTCATTGTTATGATATCATATATGGTTCACTTATGACTTTATATTACCCGTTCTTTTGTAAATTTCATGTTAAAGAAGCGTTTTGGGTAAAATCGTTTCATTTGTCGTTCGTGTTTTTAACTTGTAATTATTAATATGATTACTTGGATCATGATTACTTATATCCAGAATTTAAAACATGATTTATATATAATATATATTCAGAATATATATATATA
>CAUJRU010002310.1:0-82985 GCA_963277665.1 Viscum album
TTTTCCCTTATAAGGATCATTACATTGACCAACACAAGACATATATAAATTATGGTTATAGTGATGTTACCAGAAATAAAATAAATTAAATAAAGGTTATTCAATTTTTCAATCCTCAAAACTCACAAATGGTTACATGAAATAAAAATATGAGACCACCATTGAGTTCATACGGAGATGTTCTCCTTATGTAGGACATACAATCGACCAGAACATGTCAAGAGAAAAGTTTATGATTTAGATGCTTTTAGAAAAAAATATATATATAAAAATAATGATTGTTTTATTCGAAATTGTTTCACTGCAATGCAACACTGAGCCAACTATTTTTTTCCATAAATGGAACAGGTTATTGACACTTCAACACAATGTAACTGAGACACTGTTGCATAAATGAAATAGCATAACAATAGTGACTCAGTGTTACAAAAATTATTCAATATGGTTTCCCCATTTAATGGGATAATAAGAATTGGATATTATATTTGGATCTTGTGAATCCATCATAGTATCTAAAGTGAAACACTCAAATGATTATCATTGGTGAATTAGAAAGTGTCTATGATACCCATAGAGATAGAATAAAAATCAAAGATCTACAGATGATGACTAACGATCCTCCTCGATCAATCTCGTTTCCCTTGTAGGGGTTTGATAACTTCCATTGTAAATTGATTTTTCCTGTTGTTTCTTTTGAAATAAAAATTTGGGATTACTCAGAAACAAGTTAACCATCAGATTGATCATTAATTTTTTGATGGTTAATTCTGTGGGAAAAATGGTATATATATATTAGTTATTATTCTTACTTTTTATGATCTTCATGATCATACAGACAAGAATCAATTTGTGTTTATATGAATAATGAACCAGATCATTCTTTGAGTGTTCTTATGTGTGAATCCTTCCCCACTCCTCTACATGCGATTTTCCTATTCATTATTGTGCTAGGGTCAGTGGAACGTTGTCCCACAACAACAGGTGAGAAGGTTCAGGGCTAGATAGTCCAGGGTATTAGCAAGCGGTTGTGGCATAAAGCCACAACCGTGACTGTATGAGCCACAGATATTGAGGTCGGTGATAAATGGTAGGTTGTGCGTCGAGGTGGTAGATGCCACGTCCAGCTCATTTAGTGTTGGTGGAGATGTCTAGAGACAACAGGGCGTCATATATAACCCATCAAATAGCAGACCGGTCTATGGGTGATATGGAATGCTACTTACTGAAAGCTTGTGGGAGGTGTCTGGTTTTAGCCTGCATCTTGATGTAGAGTCGTTCATGGCTGTGTTTTGTCTAGGTTGGGCTACGCCGCAGCTGGGTGTGGTACAACATGCACGGTTTGAAGAAGCTGGCCTATCGAAACAGGTTGGGCAAGTGGAATAAACTAGGATACTAGGTGGCTTGGGATAGACGAAAACTAGCCCACAATTGTGGGCCGGTTTGGATGAAAAACCATGTTGATGGAGGGACCAATGGGGCATTGACGATTGGAAATCTTTGGACTGGTTGGAGAATGTGGACCGGGACACTGGCCGACCCAGTGGGCTAGACACAGGGCCTAATCGAGCCATGTGCAGTAAAGCACAGTGGGTTAGGTCAGACCCTCTCAGTCCTCACTGGACAGGGTCAGCCCAGATTATAACATACCAAGTAAGTAATGAATAATATATATTTTTATATATGTCTATTAATGAATTAGATAGTGTTTTAGAAGCATAAAATGAAAAAAAAAATCCAATCTTAAGCATGAAATACACTAATATATTTTAAAAGACAGTTTTACAGCCTTTTGATGGAAAACAATTTTTAAATATATCTTTGGACAATTTTATAAGCTATGTTTTTCAAAATAAAATTATTATTTATGATTGGGACATCAAAATTTACTTCTTGTGATTTTTTGGTATTTTTCTGACAATGTTCATTTTTTAATGAATAGTGAAAAATACTGCATTTTACATCAAAATTGCTTTTTAATCTAATTTATTTATATGATTAGATTTTCTTTTGAATTGGTTTTAAAATTAAATTAGAGTATATTTTTACCATTTAATCCAATATTGGTCATTAGTATTAATTTCACATTGGAATTGGGCATAAACTAATGCCAAAAATTTCATAGATATTGTTTCAAAAAAACACGCTATTTGTTTTGACACCGGGAATTATTTTTAAATCAATTATTGCAATTTCTGTGTTTCGAATAGGGTAAAATGGATTACATATTTGGAATCAGAAGGTCCAAATTATTTAATCAAGACTCTTTTGTTTTTGGACATTATGAATAGTAATGACGGTAATTATTTTTAATTATCTTGATTAATGAGTAATCAGGTAGTTAAGGATAATAAAATAATATCATAATAATAAAAAAATGACACCAACATGTGTCCCAATTCTACTGGTTTTCTCATATCTGACCATGGGATTTCTTGTGACAAACTTGGGGACCCCATGGAATCACTTTGGTAGAATGTGACTTGTTATCTTTTTATTTTTTTTAAAGAAAGTAAATATAACAAGAATGTATCACCTGATTAAAACATTTTTAATTTTGTCTACATAGATGATATTTTAGACTATAAATATTCATTGGAAATATAAAAATATTTCCTACATCATAGTATTTTTTTCATAATTTTTAGACTTTAAATAAATTAAATTATTTATGACATCATGATGATGCAGCGATTACCTCATTAATAAAGGATTTTAATAAAATGAAATGATAATGTAAAATATATGACCTACACATGTCCAAAACCTATTGGATGGGTGGATTTCGAACCCTTATCACCTTACCCTCGAATTATATCAATGTGGGAACTTTTTGAATCCGAAAATCATTTTCAAATAAAGTAACATTTCTTTACTTTCCAAGAGTGCCCCTCTTCTCCTCTTATAAAAGGCCTCCACCTCTACCTCCTTACCCACACTCCCAAAGCCTTTGGCTCGGACAAAACCTTCCCATTTTGTCTCTCCACATCCCTCTATTACTCCTTGAAGCCTCGCCTTGGGCATAAGTCTTCCCAAGGAAGCCTTTGAGCTCAAATCAAAGGGAGTTACCCGATTTTAAGGTAATGTCTTCACTTGAGTCCTTTTGTTTTATTTTGCTTCTCCAACCCCCTAAACTCATTTTATTCATTTCTTTTGTAACAACTACAGTATATTCAATATAATAGGATGTTTTCATAAGAATTATTCGAGCTACACTTACACACACCTACATCTAATGGTTAAAGGACATACTGTTTCCGTGGATGGTGAATTTATGCCTCCCGAAACGATGATTGTTAAACATTATTTTAACACCTTCAAAGGTGGCCATTAAGATTTCACTATATTTATATATGATATATAATATGTTTATTTTTTCCTTAAACTTCTGTATTTTTCATTTTGGGCATACCTTTATGGTTTCCATTATAGATAAACGTGATATCTTCATTTAAGGAAGTGCGGACTACCGCCCCCTCAAAGTGATTTGATTCGTTAAATACTATATGTGGAATGTATAAAGGATGAAACTATGATATTATATATGATATTATACTGGAATTATAATATACCTTTATATCATTATGTTTCCATTCTATAAAATACGAAATAGAAATGAAAGTAGCATTCATGCGTACGTACGGCTTACCATCTCCATGAACAGTGCATTTCATTTATTACCTCTAAATGATTATGTAATATTATAAATGCTTGTATATACTGGATATATATGATATATACATAATGATTATAATTCTGTATATAATGGATACATGAACAACTTGTAATTATAAAGGGTTTATTTTTGACTCAATTCCCAATGATCGTTAAAACGACCGTTATTAACTTAAATAATTAAATAGTGTTCATGACATGGAAATAAGTGATATAAAAAGAATAATGAACTTGAAAAATATTCTTAAGCAAGTAGAAATTAACTCAAGTTTATTATTCAGGAAATTAAAGAACGATCGAGTCAACTCGGACCCGTGGTATGGGACTTCGTCTCAATCTCCATTCATTGAGGCATATTTTATTTTATACAAAACCTTCTTTTATATGGTGTATAAACCCCTTTGACTTTTATGTTTATCCAAAAGGAATATTTTTTATACGAAGTTCTTACTAAACGACAAAAGGGAACGTTTTTGTCGTACGTATGCGGAGACAACGACTTCTCCGCCGCCGTGACCATTATTTGAGTTTCAGCTTCCTCTACAAGCCATACCTTCTTTTTAAAAGAAAAATAAATACCATGTTTTACTTTTCTTTTATTTTGGTAATAAAAATGGTTTTCATAATGTTTTTATATCAATGTGTTGTATTGATATCTTGTGATTGAAAGGTGGAAATGTTATGTTTCTTTTATGCATGTTTTATGTGATACGATTATGTTGAGGTACTTGGGCATTATTATGAAGACGGGTGGTTCCGTGATAAACTAAGGTCTGGTGAGCCCGATATAGCTCTCCAATGCATTGGATAAAGTGAAGGAGTGAAACGTTAAGGTTTCTCTGAAGAGATTTAGGGAATATACTATGATGGGTAATCCAAACGTAACCTAGAGGGTTACTCCCTACGTAAGAATGTTATGAATGCCTCAAGTTACCTTTATTTCTTATGATTTCTATGATTTATTCATGATTTAATGAGGTATGTTAAAGTGCTTATGTTTTATGTGTAAAGTATGATTTCATTCTTATGTATATATGTACCCATGTTTCCTTTCCATATATTTTTATATCCCTTACTGAGCTTTTTATGCTCATCCCATGTTTTTTGGAATGTTTTTCACAGGTCAAGTGAAAGGTACATGATATGATGATAGTGTCAAGGAAGTTTCAAGAAAGAATCCATGATTTATTTTAAATATGTTTCCATTGATGGGAAAGAAGAATACTATCTTTATGTAACCACTTTGTTTATATGTAGAATGTAATGCATGTTTTATGATCTAATTATCTAAAAATATAAACCCGAAAAGATCCTCAATGTGTAATCTTGTAATAACTCAATATTAAGTAAGGATTAAGGTTGGGGCCTTATAGATGGTATCAGAGGTCGGTTTAGATAACTTTATGAGTTATAATTCTATAAATTTATTATCCAAAAATATTTTTTTTAATGGAAAAATTGATGTGATATAGTATTTGAAGATTACCATGTTGCTTCATCTAAGTCATGTTTGTTCAGAATGGTTTTCCGCAGAGGAAACAGGGATAAATGGCGGTGGTACCCATACACGAGATCATCCAGATCAACCACAGAGGAACATGTTAGTGGTGGAACATTTCATGAGGCAACATCCCCCATCATTCAGAGGATCATATAACCCTGTGCTAGCTGAAGGGTGGATTAAAGCACTGGAGAAGATTTTCGATGTCATGGGGTGCTCCGACAATAAAAAGGTTAGTCTTGCTATTTACCGTTTGGAGGGTGAAGTAGATCTGTGGTGGTCGATGGTTAAAAATATCAGGGACGCTGATGAGATTGATGCTCTCGACTGGGATGAATTTAAAGGTACGTTTCTTGAAAAGTATTTTCCTAAGGCTGTTCGACTTAGGATGGAAAAAAAGTTCTTGGAATTGAGGCAAGAGGAAGACTCAGTGGCTACCTCTGAAGAAAGGTTCACTCGATTGGCAAGGTATGCTCCAAATTTATCTGAGACCTTGATAGTAAAATCAATCGTTTTTTATCAGGATTAAAGGCAAAATATCAAAGGGAATTAGATTATCGTGATTTTAAAAGTTATGAAAATATTCTTCGATGTGCTGAGAAGGTGGAAATGGAGTTTGTCGATGATCAAATGTTCCTTAACAACCAGCAGAAGAAGAGAGCAAGGTGGCAGGAGAAAGGGAAGAATTCTTCAATAAATTTGGATGGTAAGAAATATAAGTTTCCAGTTTGTGATAAGTGTGGAAAAAGGCATGCTGGGGAATGACTTCTGATTTCTGGAAAGTGCTATTGATGTGGTAATATGGGACATAAGGCTCGTGATTGTACTGAAAAATATCAAGGTGAAGATAAGACCAAATTTGATTTACAGCTAGTGAAATGTTTTAAGTGAAATGAGATGGTTCACTATGCAAACGAGTGTCCGACAAAGAGAATGAGTGATGGGAAGCAGTTAGACTACAAGCAGAAAGGGGTGGTGAAATCCTTTGCAATTACTTCAGCAGATGTCGGTCCATCAAATGAAGTTGTATTAGGTACATTATTTGTTTTTTCAGATTATTCCAGTGTGTTGTTTGATTCGGGGTCTACACATTCTTTCATATCTGAAACCTTTTCTAGTAAAATTGGAATACCATCTCAAGAAATGACTCATGAACCTTTGGTAAAAACACCTGGGGGAAATTTTGAGGCAAAAAGAATTTATAAGAATCTTCCTATCCTTATCTGTGGAAAGAGACTACTTGCAAACATTATTGTTATAACTCTAGTAGAGTTTGATGTTATAGTTGGTATAGATTGGCTCTCTATTTACCATGCTAAGATTGACTGTAGAGAAAAATAAGTTTCTTTTTAGAAATACTTTCAGTTTGTTTACAAGAATGAACCCTTACTTTTGATAACTTATCAAGAGGCCAAGAAACTTCTAAAATATGGAAATGAATGTTACCTTGCACACATCGTTGAAAATAAAGGAACTGTTCAGATTAATGATGTGCTAGTGGTAAATGAGTATCCTGATGTTTTTCCTGATGATTTTCCTGCAATAATACCAGATCGGGAAGTTGAGTTTATCGTTGACTTAGTTCCGGATGCTAAGCCAATTTCAAAACCCCCTTATCGAATGGCCCAAATTGAACTTTTCGAGTTGAAGGAGAAATTGCAAGATTTATTAGAGAAAGGTTTCATTTGACCTAGCACATCACCATGGGGTTCTCCTATTTTATTTGTTAAAAAGAATGATGGTTCAATGAGACTTTACATTGATTATAGAGCCTTGAATAACAACACTGTTAAGAACAAATATCCTTTGCCTCATATCGATGATTTGTTTGATCAGCTCCAGGGAGCTCAGTATTTTTCAAAGATTGACTTTAGATCTATTATCAGCTGAAGGTAAAGGAATCAGATGTTACGAAGACCGTGTTCCGTACAAAATATGTCCATTATGAATTTGTAGTAATGCCTTTTGGGCTAACCAATGCACCTTCTGTATTCATGGACATAATGAATAGAATTTTCCATGAGTTCTTGAATAAGTTTTTGGTGGTTTTCATTGATGATATTTTAGTTTTTTGTAAAAGTAAAGAGGAGAATGAAAGACATTTATGGGTTATATTACAAACCTTAAAAGAAAAGAAATTGTATGGAAAATTCAGCAAGAGTGAGTTTTGTTTGCAACAAATTTCATTCCTTGGTCACATTGTTTCTAAAGATGGGATAACTGTTGATCCTGCAAAAACAAAAGTTGATTAAGACTGGCCAAGACCCACAAATGTAACTGAGATTCATAGCTTCCTTGGTTTGGCAGTCTATTACCGAAGGTTTGTTAGAATTTTTTCACAGTTATCTAGTCTAATGACTAAGCTAACTCGTCAAGGTGTTAAGTTTATTTGGACAAAAGAATGTGATGATTGTTTTCAGGAATTGAAAAGAAGATTGGTGAATGCTCTAGTTTTGGCACTACCTTCCATGAATGGTGAGTTTGTTATATACAGTGATGCTTCATTGAAAGGACTTGGTTGCATCCTAATGCAGAATGATTAGGTAATTGCTTATACTTCACGAAAGTTGAAAACTCATGAGGTAAATTACCCTACACATGATTTGGAATTAGCTTCTATTGTTTTCACTTTAAAAATTAGGAGGCATCATTTGCATGGAGTAAAGTGTGAAATGTATACTGATCACAAAAGTTTAAAGTATATATTCACTCAGAAAGAGTTAAACATGAGACAAAGGAGATGGCTGTGATTAATCAAGGATTATGATTGTACAATTCCTTACTGTCTGGGAAAAGCAAATAATGTGGTTGATTCTTTGAGTCGAAAAAGTAATGCTTCATTAAAAATGTTGCATTTGGAACGTGATCCTTTGGTTAAGGATTTGATGAACATTGTCATAGAAGTTGTTGGTGAAAGAAGTTCTTCTGTTTTGTTTCAGGTATCAGTGAGATCATCTTTGTCAAATAGAATCAAACAAGCCCAGAAGTAAGACAGTGAGTTGCAGAAAAAGGTAGAGCTAGTTCAGAAAGGTAAGTTGCCTAAATTCAACATTGATAATGATTGCATTTTGAGATTTGGGAAGAGATTTTGTGTGCCTTGTGATTCACAGTTGAAGAGAGAGTTTTTATGTGAAGCTCAAAGTTCTCCATTTTCAGTTCATCCTAGCAGTACTAGGATGTACAAGGATCTGCGGGAGTATTACTGGTGGGATGGAATGAAAATAGATATTTCTGATTTTTCTGTGAAGTGTTTGACATGTCAACAGGTTAAAGCAGAGTGGCAGTTACCGAAAGGGATGCTTCAGCCATTACCAGTGCCAGAGTGGAAATGGGAGAATATATCCATGGACTTTGTTGTGGGATTACCGAAGACATCTCGAGGTAATATTGCAATCTGGGTTATTGTTGATCACTTGACTAAATCTGCTAATTTCCTTGCTATACGAGATACTTTTTTCCTAGATCAACTTTCCCATTTGTTTCTTAAAGATATAGTCAGGTTTCATGGAGTTCCCCTCTCCATTGTATCTGATCGTGATCCCAGGTTCACTTCTAACTTTTGGAAAGGCCTTCAAAAGTCTTTGGGTACTGAATTAAATTTTAGTACAGCATTTCATCCTCAATCAGATGGAATGTTAGAACGAACAATTCAGGCCTTGGAGGATATGCTACGAGCTTGTTCGATGGATTATCCTGAAAGTTGGGACTAACATATTTCTTTTGTTGAATTTTCATATAATAACAGTTTTCATTCCAGTATACAGATGGCACCATTTGAGGCGTTATATGGGAAGCGGTGTCGAACTCCAGCTTTTTGGGATGAAGTGGGTGAAAGGAAGTTGATGGGACTAGAATTGGTATAAGATATGGCAAAAAAAAGTTCAACTGATTCAGAAACACATGAGAACAGCTCAGAGTAGGCAGAAGAGTTATGGAGACAACAAGAGGAAGGATCTAACTTTTGAGGTAGGTGATCATGTTTTTCTCAAAGTCTCACCATGGAAAAGTGTGATTAGATTGGGTAAGAAAGGAAAGCAGAGTCTAAGGTTCATTGGAACATATGAAATTATGGTAAGAGATGGATCAGTTGCATACCGGGTGGCTTTACCTCCAATTTTATCTCAGGTACACAATGTTGTTCACGTTTTGATGTTAAGAAAGTATATGCCACATCCATCACATGTTTTGAGTCCAGAGGTAGTTCAGCTGGAAGAGAACCTATCTTATGAGGAACAACCGGTCCAGATTCTTGACCACAGGGAGCAAGTGTTACGAAATAAGGTTATTATTCAGGTAAAGGTTTTGTGGAAAACCAACATGATGGAAGAGGCAACCTGGAAATCTGAAAATGCAATGAGGGATAAGTACCCCCCATTTATTCGATAAGTAAATAAATTGTGGGGACGCAATTTTCTAAAGGGGGAAGGATGTAACATCCCAAGTAAGTAATGAATAATATATATTTTTATCTATGTCTATTAATGAATTATATAGTGTTTTAGAGGCTTAAAAAGAAAATAAATCCAATCTTAAGCATGGAACACACTAATATTTTTTAAAAGATTGTTTTACTGCCTTTTGATGGAAAACCATTTTTAAATCTATCCTTTGAAAATTTTATAATCTATTTTTGTCAGAAAAAACTTATTCTTTATGATTGGGACATCAAAATTTACTTTGTGTGAATTTTTGGTATTTTTCTGGCAATGTTCATTTTTTAATGAATAGTGAAAAATACTGCATTTTACATCAAAACTTCTTTTTAATATAATTTATTTATATGATTAGATTATCTTTTTAATTGGTTTTAAAGTTAAATTAGAATATATTTTTACCATTTAATCCAACGGTGGTCATTAGTATTAATTTCACTTTGGAATTGGGCATAAACTAATGCCAACCTTTTCATAGATATTGTTTCAAAAAAAACCCGCTATTTGTTTTGACAACGAGAATTATTTTTAAATAAATTATTTCAATTTCTCTGTTTGAAATTGGGTAAAATGGATTACAAATTTGGAATCAAAAGGTCCACATTATTTAATCAAGACACTTTTGTTTTTGGACATTATGAATAGTAACGACGGTAATTATTTTTAATTATCTTGATTAATGAGTAATCAGGTAGTTACGGATAATAAAATAATATCATAATAATAAAAAAAATGACACCAACATGTGTCCTAATTCTACTGTTTGTCTCATGTCCGACCATGGGATTTCTTGTGCCAAATGTGGGGACCCCATGGAATCTATTTTGTGGAAAGTGACTTGTTATCTTTTATTTTTTTTAAAGAAATTAAATATAACAAGAATGTATCACCTGATTAAAAAAAATTTAATTTTCTCTAAATAGATGATATTTTAGACTATAAATATTAATTGGAAAGCTAAAATGATTTCCTACATCATAGTATTTTTTTCATAATTTTTAGACTTTAAATAAATTAAATTATTTATGACATCATGATGCTGCAGGTGGGATGTGTGGTACTGATGGCCCTGGTGTGTGCGGGCGGGGAGTGGTAGTCGGACAGCAGTGAGAATCGCGTGATAGGTTAGATGCGTAGGATGTCTTCAATAACTAGTGGGAAAGTGGCACGGGGTACCCAAATATCGATGTGATATTACTATACATTACATGACTTGCATTATTTAGGGAGCTTTCATTCTGGAGGCTTGGGTGGATAGTTTTCTTTTCTAGGTTCTTTGGTTATCTCTTTTCTCACAGGGCATTAGGATTCCTCCCCACTTCTGCAAGAGAGTCTTTGGTTTTCCCTATTGAGTATACTTGTATGCTCAACCTATATATATATAACTACATTCAGGTTTCCAGGAGGACTTCAAGGATCTTGTAGGTCCCTAATAGCTCAAACGTTGGTAAAAATGTAGTTGTTGTTTTATTTTTTGTTCTTAGATGTTTACATTGGTAGTCTTTTTGTACTTTGTGGCATTTACTTTTGTAACATGTATATGGGAATGGTTTTCATTGGCTTACTATTTAACCCCAGTTTTGGTTTTGTTGGGATTTACTATCATAGATTCCTATACTATTAAGAAAAAGGGTAATTCCTTCTGTCGTGTATGTGATTCTATACCGTTGGTTCTAGTCGCCACTCCGGGGCCTATTGAAGGTGGGTCTTGGGGGTAATTATCTCTCCTTCAACATGAAGAAGGAAGGGTCTGTCAATCTGCTGTCCCTTCTTTCATCTTGGTGAAGGCAGGTCATAACAAAATTATAATTAATTAACCTCAATAGAAAATAATGAGGGATATTGACATATTTGAAAATAATCATCAAATCTATTTGAGAGAAATATCCCCCCTTTTTCATGAAAACATTCAAAAGTATCACTCTATGTCAAGAATAATTTTAAAATATATTTTTTAATAAAAGATTTTCATACCACTTTGAAACATTTAAAAGAAATTTTAATTTTGAAACATTAATTTCCACATAAATAATTATTTTAAACCATTTTTAAAACAAGGACATTAATGACAATGATTTGTAATTTTAAATCTTTAAAACATTTAAATTGATTTTCTGGTTGCAGTTCCTAACCAAATGAGAGACCCTTGAATAAAATTAATTGAGGTCATTAAAACATTATAAAATAATTATAATAAAGGTTTTAATGATATACAATGTCAAATTACAGTATATAAAACTTATAGACGTAAATAGACACATAACAATACTGAAGTCTCAATGGAATGTAAATTGAGATGAAATACCTTATAAATGTCATATCATTAGGTTAAGGATAAATCAATGACATAATTATGTTTGAAAAATATAAATACACTCTATATGATTGGATATTCCGTTTAAATAATTCAAAATACATCCACACATATTATTTTAAAAACAACACCAATGGCTTGGATGTTTTACTCAATGAATAGAAATTGAGTTAAAATTACACTTATCAAGTTCACATCGATGGCTTGAGAATTTATCAATGGAGTGATTATTTGTATCAAAAGTATATCCCCACAATGTATCATGTTAATTACTAAATATGTAAATAAATATTTATTTCACACATAATATTGGAGTAAAATATTCAATGATAATTGCGTAAAACCCAATGAGTATAAATTGAAATTTAAAATTCTCTTACTGATTTGGTAACATACGAATCATACACCCCTTAGAAGGAGGATCATAAAATGACGTTTTATGTAACCAAAAATTAAGGTATATTACAAAAAGAATACAATCATAGTCCGTACATACACCGCACGAAAGATAATAGTGGAAAATATAGTATGAAAGTCATGGGAAAAAATTGAGATGAAAACCCCTTATAATGTTTTAAAGAATCGATTCATGTAAAAAAAATTTAATTACCGCCAAATGAATCACTTAATAACATGAATATATATATAATCATGATAATATATATCAAATGGTAGTATACAATACACCACATGCAATAAATAAGTGGCGAACAATTGAAATCTCACGGAATTAAAAATGAGATAAGAAACCCCTTAAATTGTACTTTTTATTAGTTTTGGGTAAATTAACATCATGAATAAAGTTGAAATTATAGTTATTAAATTATAAATGAAACATATAAATAAATATGATATCATATATGATCTTTTAATACTTCTTTTTTAATAATTATTTAGTAGTATCGTTGTTTCATTAGTTAACTAATTCGTTTTTCATTATATTTTTATTACCTAAGTGATGTTTTTTATGTATAAAATGTATTGGATTCATATCCAAAATGATATTAGGTTATCAAACCTTATTCTTTAATCATAAAATAAAAATAATTATAGAATGTATATGATGTGTAATGAATTTCATCGTGTTCTTGGGACGGTAATTCGTTCCTACGCATGAGCGAAAATACCATTCAATTGAAGGTGAAATCATATATAATTGGATGGAATATCATATATACAAAATAATTATAATTTTATAATTATTATTTAAATAAATTATACATCATTATTATAACCATTCAAATAATAATGTGTTGAATAATAATTACCCCTTGACGTGGAGACGGTAGGCCGTACGTAAGAATGTATGGTGAATTAGTCATTCATTGGATCGATAGAATAATGAATATGGTTGTACAATATTTATAAAAACATCACATTATTTAAAATGTACTGTATTTGTTATTTTTTGTATTGAAATAATAAATAAAGATGAAGAAGAAGAATAATATACATTAAAAGAGGTGATGAAATTATTATCCCTTCGTTGTGGGTCTGGTGGCATGCCTGTATGTCGTTCTTTTATCCCATTATTATTTTCTTCCCCTTTTTACACCTACCCTACTTTCTTCATGCCCCGTCGTACAGCTTCTTCACGTGTTATTACCCCTTTTCTCCTTCGCAGCTTGTCCAAAATTCGCTTGTTCTCCTCTCTGGTTTCATCTTCAGTGGTGGATTCTGTGATCGCTCAGGAGTTGGTATTTTGGTTTCTCCATTATGATATTCTTTTTTGGGGGTTTCGTTGATATGATGACGGTCGTATCAAAGACCTTGGTGGATCATCTTCTGCTCTGACCTCATGATCCTCGGTGAATCTCCATGTCGGATTTGCAGTGGTAGATTCAACGAGGTTTTGGGAATTGCGGTTTGGTGGTTGATAGTTTTTAGGAACTTTCGGAGTCTGGTTGATTTTGTTTTGTTGGTTTTGGTTATTCGGCCTCGTAGATGATGCACTTTGGAGACCTCGGCCACAATTTCCCTGCTCTAATCTCTCGATCCTCTGTGCGTCTCCAAGGCAGACTGGGTGCAGTGGTAATGATAGTGTTTTGGGTGTGTGGTTTGATGGATGGTGCTGCTCCAAGCGCAAGTCCCTTTAACGATTGTTCAGAGCTCATTTCAGATTTTTCATCATCTCTCTGATGTTTATTTTTGCCTATTTTTGGGGGTTTCTTCTTAGGCCACTATTTAAGGTCTGTTTTTTTCTGTGATGCTTGTTCTCATTGTTTTTTGTTCGGGATGATTTGAATTGTGTCTTCGACAGTCTATGATGGTGTTCTTCTTCATGGTGGTTTGAGATGATGTTGTGCGTATTCTTGGTGACGATGTTGGTTTTAGGAATTCTGTTTTCTGGCGTGCTGATTTCGATGATGGTCGGATCATGAGGCGGTAGCCTCGAGGAGGCGATGATGGTTGCTTTGTTGAAAAGTGATAAAGGTGATATGTGATGGTGCACATTGCGAGGTGGCGATGATGTCTCTTATTTTAATTTTGAATGAGGTGTTGTTTTGAATGATTATGGCATGGTGTTGATGGCTATGGTTGATATTTTGAATTTTTAAATCTGTAATGTGTTCTGAATTTTCCTGTAGGTTCTACTTTCCCTTAAAGTGGTTTCTTCAATAAAATAAAATAAAAAATCGATTGTGGTTGGCTTTCTGAAAAATGTATGCCCCCTAAGATAATTTGATAGAAGTTGGGAGGATATTTGGGCCAGGGTGGGCCAAGGAAAATGGTATTGGAGGTGTGAAATTATGAGAATGGGAATTTCTATTCTATAAGAGGGGTGGGGACACTTTAAGTATAGTTTAACATACTACTTTATTATTAAGTCCCGTTTAGTTTCTAATTGTTCCAAATAGATTTATTTTGAGGAAAATATATTTATGGGTCAATAACATCTAAACCAATTGGATTTAGAGAGGTTTAGGTAACTATATTATCCTTATCATTAAGATTTAACTCTTAGTTAAATAGTTGGATATTTACAAAGTCTCCTTGTATTTTAATATTATAAGGTTAATAAACCTACTATAAACTGCAAAAAGACCCCCCAAGTGGTTAATTAATAACATATCATTAATTATGTAAGTCCTTTAGTAGATCCTTATATTTTTAGGTTTATTATATAATTTATTAAAATAGTATTTGATTTAAAAAATTAATTTAGACAATTTTGACAATTTTTAGTATTTGGTTTTTGATAATTCTTATCAACTTGATTACATTGAACATTATTAATTAAATCTACCCTTACATGTCATATTAACCTAAAAAATTCTTTTAATTCATCAAAATCTGAATTTAAATTTTTTTTTATTTTTTATAATATCAATTATTTTAATCTTTCATTAATAAGATTATTAAAACATCGTCATTGGGTCTCAAATAAATTTAAATATATGATTTCTAAAAAATAAAAATTAAATATAATGATGTTGGAAATATTTTTATCTTTTTAATGAATATTTATATTTAAATTTATCTTATGTATAACCTTATATTAAAAAAATTAGTTCATAAACATTGAAATTTACACATTTAATTATTATTTAGATGAAATAATAATAAATGTACTATTATAGTCCAAGTGGACCAAAAGGATAATATTTTATTCCTAAGGTTTTTTTATATATAAACTTATCCAATACAATTTTCACATTCGTTTGAGTAATTATAATTTCATTTTAACCATTAAATACCCTATTTACTTTTAATTGGGGTAACTAAAATTCAAAATTTACTATTCAAAAAAAATATTTTCAACTTATTGAAATACATTTATATAATGATATCAACTGTGTCTCTTGGATTTTTGAAATTCAAATTATAGATGTTTAGAAATTGTGTTTTATGGAAATTTGCTACCGTGCCGAGAAGGCAGGTAAAAGATGATAAAATTTTGAATAAGGTTTTTTAAGTCTAATTTTATTATAAAATGACTCAAATGAATGACATTTAACTTATATAGGTATTATGTATTAATATTTTCCTAAAATAAATTTAAATAAAATAAATAATTATTTATATAAATATTTGGGTTTAAACAATAACACATTGTTTTTTACTATTAATTAAAAATTGAATGTTTTTAGAAAAATACGAATAATTCAAAATATGATAATTTTTATATTAAAAAATAAAAAATTATTTTTATTTTACCAAACTCAAAATATATATGATGAATTAATTAATTATAAATTAATTACAATTGTCAACAACATAAATTAGGTTTTTAAAAAGCAAAAACTATCAAAAGATTGACATTTGTTTATGTCCAATTTAAATGTGAAATTACATATAATGACCTACATTATTTTAAATGATAAAAACACAATATAATAATACATCAAAACTATTCAAATTTATAATTTAACACTATAAATTATTTTGAATAAATAAGTTGTTTTCAATTAAAATTGGTATTTTTTACTATTCACCAAAACATGAATGTTATCAGATAAACACCAAAACAATATCGAAACTAAATTTTTATGACACTAATATAATAAAGAGGTTTATTTTTTCAAATTTAAAATTAAAAATAACGAATTGGATTAAATTATTTTAAAATTAATCCCATAAATGGGGTGAGGAAATATGTTTTTAATGTGAAAATGTTCAAATGTTCACAATGTTATTATATCCCAGTTCTTAATTAGATATATTCCCATTTCAGAAATTATCTTTTATTCTATTATATTTATTTAATTATAAATTTAATCATAAAAAATATATTTTCATACTATAAATTTATTATCTGAAATTACTTTTTTTATTATAATTCTTGTATTTCTCAAAATTCATCAATACATGAATATTCTAAAAAAATTGGATATTCACCCAATGTATATTTTCATATTCATATTAAAAAAAATTATCTTGTCTGAAAACATTTATAAAAGTATAATAATTTATTTTTAAACTTGTACTTCATCAAAAGGATGGAAAACTACTTTAAAAAAAACTAGCTTTTATGATTAAAATTTAATTCATTCTTCTCAGATGCTAATCAAATCTACTAGAAGAATGTAAATAAATTTTATTGATAAATATTAAATATTTATTTATTTATTTATTATAATTTAGTAATTTTAATTTCATTAATTTTTTAAAAAGTCATTTGGGAATATTAAATAATATATTCATCAAAATCATCTTTTATTTTCATTTGGTTTTTATTTTCTTTTCTAATTTATTTTCAATCAATGATATAATTTTATAAACATGTTGAAACCATAGTTTCATAATTTATATAAATCTATTAATACCAACTATTAACATCATTATAGTATAGGATGCACATGATAAATTTTTTAGTTATTCTTTTATGATAAATATGGTGTTTCTTGTAAACTATCAGACATAATGTTTGCTTTTAAAATGATTGAATGTTACAAAAGTAAATAGAGAGATGGAAATACCTTAAATAATGTAATAAATTATTTCATAGTCCTAAAATATCATATATATTAAATATATGTTTATTATCAATATTTTTTGGTATATTATTTTTATATTTTGTCATATATATGATTCTCTTGTTGTATTATTTTATGTAATTTTTAATCATTCTATTATAAAGTAATGTTTCAGGTAATTGTAGCTATTTTTTTCTTATATATTTTTATTTTCTATATTTATTGTATTATTATTATTTTTTCAACATTAAATAGTATCCATAATTTAATCCATGGAATAAATATCATATATTTCAATTATATATATTACTATTATTTAATAACATTTAGTGATTTGAAATTAAATACAACTTTCCTGGAAATGATAGGTTATTCATACGCATGAATAATATTTATATTTTCCTATTTAATTGAAATAATTAATATTAAATAACATATTATATATACATAATAAGTTTTACTTATAATATATCTCATATTTTAATTAAATATATCATTATACATTCAATTCATATTGTTAATGATTTACATGGCATCACAAGATAGATTTCCTATGTACACATGGTTCACATTCTCATATTCCCACTAAATAAAGAGTGTTATGGTATAATTAATATAATAATTATTTTACATAATAATATCACAAATAGAATAAATATATTATATAAAAATATTCCATCGTTTTGTCCAAATATGAGAGGTGCTAATAGAAAAAGGAACGACATTGTTCCCCAAGGAAGTAGTCGACCATAAAAACAAACAATTACTTCATAACCTCATTGATGGAAGTGGAGATAGTTGTAGGTATTAACATAATATAAAAATATACAAGTATAATAAATTTATTGATGTTTTCATATAATTATTTTATATAAATAATTTAAGTAAGTGTTTGATGAATTAATAAAAATGATTATTGATGAAAATTTACTCTACTTCTATTATCCTCCATAGGTTTTCACAAAAATCGTTCAATTGTTTGATTAGAATACAATATATGGGCAATATATTTATGTTACAGAAGATGTGATTTTATCTGAGTTGGTATTGGCTATGAAAAATATGGGTTATTGTGCGACTAAGAGATGTGAGGAAGTGGCCTTTATATGTTTGGGGAGGACACACATAGTATTATTGAAATGAAAAAATAGACCCTAGGTTTTTTATATATAACATGGGTAAACCATTATAAATTATATAACATTATATTTTTCAGTCTTTAAATGTTTATATAATATTACTTCTACACATCTTTATAGGAAATTATTTATATTATCTTATTATTTTAACAACATGAATTTTGTTTTTTACCTTAATAGAGGTAATTTATTTTTACGACAGTAAATATTCATTTTGGTCAAAATTGAAAAATAAAATAAAAATATTTTTAAATTATGATGTTAATCATTGTGTAATAAAAATTTACAAATTAAATTAATATAATTATAAGGTTTTCTCAAAAATTAATCTACTTGACGTGCTGAGAAAGTAAGGGTTTTACGTAAACATTTTCAACTTACTAAAATGTTTTATTATTAAAATTCATTATTAAATTAACTCAAATTAAATAAATTTTATTATCTAATAATTATAATGAAATTGAACATTGAAATGAAAACACAATGTTGTTTTTAAAAAAAATACCAAAAATATCTTTATTGGTCATGGGAATAAAAATAAAATTACATTAAAATGAAATCACTTTGAAATGAAATCACATTCTTGTTTCATAATTTACACATACTAATTTGTTCTAAAGTAATCAATAAAAGTAATGATGTGTTGTACTCATCCAATGGTTTTTTTAATAATATAAGTATAAAAATTAGTATTTATGCTACATCCCCTAGTCTAAAATAGCTAAATGATGTTTTGAATTGGTTGGTAACTTGACCTCAACTGTAATTTGTTTCATAGTAGAGGTTACTTACATCAAAAACGGTTAATGGTGTGATTGTGGGGAGAATCTACAACCATATTATATAATTAATAGTAAAAAATTAACAGAACATCATCCATAAAAATAAATAGATGACACATAAATAAATAAATAGAGTCATTATATAGAAATTTGATATAGTATAAAGTCATACATACTCGTGTCAATACAAGCACACAACAACTTATCTATCACTAGATTAATAAAATAATCATAATTTCTACAATTCCATCCTTGTAACAGCCAACTGCAAATAATTGAGTCTGAATTATGGTGTAAAATTATCTACTGCAGACCTTCAATATAGATGAATAAATTTACTAGTGGTGAAGGGCTACTGATAATCATGTGGATACAATGACTTATATAATAGATAATTATTAGAATATAAAATAAAAAATCAATAATCAGAATAATATTGATGTGAAAGGTAATAAAGAAAACAAAAATTATCATCCAATTCCATAACAAATGAAATAAAATTCTATATACATAATATGGGATATCATGACATGGGGTGAATATATTTATATATAGTAAACATAAGTATAAATCAAATATAATAGAAACATTTAAAATATTCCAAAGGCTATCACAACATCCCCACAAAAAACCTACTCCTTCAATACAACTCCCCTATTCATGGACGATCCCCTCATTTGATATTAAGGAAAAAGTGGTTTGATGTGTTTGAAGATACATGTGTCTGGTGGGATTATTCATCATAGTAGGAAACACAAATTCTGCATTAATATATATTTAGTAGTATGAAATTTTTATTTCATAGTTTGGTTTCAGTATATATATAAAGTACAATTTTTGGAGTCATTGTCAAGTAACCCATCTTCTATGATCCTCTATCTCTGATTTCTTTGGAACCAAATCATAAAAGATATATGAAGAAAACAATAAATTATATAGATGATCCCAAATTATCCACTTGTTAGAAAAAAAATTACTCCACATATCAAATATCCATATTCCACTTTTAATGGAAAATTATATTCCATACATTAATGAAATGTCAAAGTGTCCACATGTCGATGAAATTCACCACTCTAGGGTATTCTAAACAACCAATAGTTGACCAAACGTATATCTCCTGTGAAATCCACTTTCATAAAATTTTACCCAATATCTATTACCTATGAAATAAATATTAACATTTGTTGACATGATATCTTCCTTTTGGTAAATACACATCAACACATGTAATATATATTTTTGAAATCACTATCATATAACAAAAACAAAAACACTATCATTATGGGGAAAAATAGTAATTCCCATCCACCATAGTACCATCAATAAATAGCTATTTATATCATAAATGAATCCATGAAAAATCCATTGTATAATATGTAATATTATTTTAATAATATTTTTTTCATTTGGGTAACTCACAGAGCAACATGTACAACACATTAAGATTGGTTCTCATGTGCCACACATGCACTCACATGAATGTCAAATATATTAATGGTCTCACTAGACATATAAAAAACACATACATAAGCCCTCAGTAATGGTCCTCACAGGTCACACACCCATCCCCATTCATATAAAATCAATCAAGGGTTTCATGAAAGACACATAGATCCTTGTATATATCATGATAAGAAATGTCCTCGCATCCCACATACATGATCACATGTATACCATGTTAAGAAATGGTCTCACATGTTATACCTACACCCACGTGCATATCATATCATATTATGTAAGGGTATATCATGTCACACATCCACATTCATTGATATCCTATCAAATTTGTTCAATGATTCACACACCCCCATATTAAAAACCAAAAACAAAAGGGTATCAATGGCCACACCCACACCTGCATGCATTTAAAATTGAATAATATTTCCATAGGCATGAAACACAACTTCATGAATATCATATCAACTATAGGTATCATGATAAACACACACAAACAAACCCAAATCTATTTCATAACAATAAAGGGTCTCATGGGCCACACACAGACCCACATACATATCATATCAATCAAGCATCTAGAAATTCACAAACACTACCACATACATTTCACACAATGTAAGTGTCTCATGGGACATAAAAACCAATATAAGTATCATGTAAATAATATAAATATATATACATATCATCAAATGGTATATACTTCATACCTCATGTGTATCGATTCTGAAAAATATGAATTTCTACCCGGATGCAAACAACATACATGAGATCCCAATATCCATTCCCAAATAATCACCAAATGAGTCTATAATCAAAATCCACAAAAATAATACACAAATGAATAAAATTTAGTTTATATATTTAAATGATTACCATAATACCCAAATGATCTATATTTAATCAATAATGATACTCAAAAACATTGAAGTTCTAACAAAACATGATCCACATGCTGAAGGGAATGTGGGATCCTATGATATTAATTTTAAAAAATATTCACCTGATGTAACATTGAATAATTATTTCATCTATGGAAAAAATTAAACCAATGACATGTCATCCATTACTCAACCCCGAATCATCAAGATCTATAAAATCTACAAATTGATGATAATATAGGGGGTTTTTGGAAGAAAATTAACAAATTATTCAATAAGAACTCACCCTTAATGATCACACATGACCTCATCGTTGTTCTTATTCACATAATAAATATATGATCATTGATTCAACCATTTATAAAATATAAATATTTGGAACCATAACATCTTGAAAACCACCACAATCATGGTGGCTTTGTATTGAACCAAGAGTAGTCTATTCACCATAAAAACAATCCAAGACAACGTTTAAATTGCAAAAAAAAATTACATTAGCAATAATTAACCTACAGAGTGTTATGGTAACTCTATTTATGTTTCATAGAGGGACACCATGTTCCTCCCAACGTAGAACATGATGAACCATTATTCTTTTTGATCCCCTTATTTCACTCTTTTTAATACACGGAACAACAAAAATTCTACAATTGAGTAGTCCTCCATGCGGTTCACCTAAAAATTAATTACATATACTTTGTCACCAGGTATCCCTATATCACGTTCTTTTTATCCTAAGATATAAAAAACCTAAAATAAATATTTAAAATAAGTAAAAATATTCTTATAAAAAATTGGACCATTTAAATTTCACCTTTAATGAGTTGGATTATCCAATATTAGTTTAATCATAAATAACTGACTCTATATGTCCTCCAAAACTACCCTTTCCTACATGAATTTAAACTGTAAAATGTCCAGCATGACGTTAAACTGTTTGGTATCCTACAAGATGTTAAACTACACTATTAGAACTACATGTGCCTTGATTCTCATCTGCATGGGATACTTAGGAACAGTCAAACATTTTGTCTTGATCCCAGCACTCAAACATTCTTCCTTGACTATCCCCCCTAGGGGTAGACCTCTTGGAGGATCCTTACATGGAGTAGGAAAGTATTCTCTGGACCCCGCTCATGTCAGGATTATTAAGATCACACCATGTGACCCCTCCCTATTCTTATATCCTCCCACGTCTTTACCACATGATGTTATACTTCATGGTATTTAAGAACTACTTGTTGCTTGATTCCCATCCTCATGGGATATATATGAACACACAGACATTTTGTACATTGGCCCAACCCCAAACTCCAAAATCTCTCGTCAAGTCAGGACATGTGTTGTGGTGTGGATTAAGTCCTCATTCACAACGGGCTATTTCCCCATGCCACACATATCACATTGAAAAACCCCTTACTTAATTTATCATCTGTTCTGCGAGCACATGCCCTGCCATGCTCGGCATGACCAATCATTTGGGTTTCAGTCACCCTCTACATCCAAAAGGGCCTCCTACTAGTATGGATTATCGGACTAAGGTCTCACATTTCATTACAGGAAAATGTTCTCGAGGGATTCAAACAAAAAATTGATGCATGTTCTGTGTTACGAATATGGTCAACGGTCAATCCTAAATTGATGTCCCCAAATTCTAGTCACACATGGGTGTATATTGTGTTGCAAACCTGGTCAATAGTTGTCCTCTATCACAGTTTCTACTTTGTGGTCTTCCATAATCACGATTATCAACCCTCTATGTCGCATGATTATCACATTAAACTAGTCATATACGATCCGAGCTCTATAAACCTAAACTAAAATCACATTATTCCTCACTAAAAGATGATAAACTAAAAACATTGTTGGACATTCCGTCTAAGGCCCGGCCTCAGGCCCCTCTAACTTTTTGGGACACTATCTCAAGTTCTCAATTACGGTTGTATGGTGTGGTGAGGGATCTGGTTATCATTCTGGTCAGGTTGCTCGCCAGGCCATACAGATCACTGAACGAGATACCATACCCTTACCTTCGTCCTCACTGCAAGACGTTAAACTGAAAACTGGCTAGGACTTTCCATATGAGGCCCAGCCTCCGGCCCCGTGGCCTTTTCAGGCCCCGGATCATGTCCTCACTTAATATTGTACGGTGTGGTCTGGTATTATGTCCTCATTTACATCAGGTTACTTCTCAGGACATACAAATCCCTGGCGTGGTGTATCTTAACCATTTGAGTCCATATTTCATGATGGTAAACTGTAACTTACCCTCTTCAAGACGTATGTGTGGCTTGATTAATATCCACATGGGATACATAAGAATGATCAGACATTTCTTCTATTGGCCCATCCCCATATCATAGAAATCTACCTTTCACCTTAAACTCTTGGCCTTCACTTTACTAGGGTGAGGGGTATATGGTATGGAATTATGTCATCATTCGCATCGGGTTTCTAACTACCACACCATGTTTCTTTTTCTCTTGAGTGTTTTGCATCCCTTTGTTCAATAATCATCTCTTAAAATTGTCTACTCTCACGTTGAACTCCTCGACCCTCTTATGTGTTTCACCAATGTGCCCAAGAGTACTCTAGGTCAGTGTCTGGAATGTCAGATTTTACCTCGACATGCTTTCACCCTTATTTCAGGCTTCCGGTTCCACTTCATTTGGGATTCCATAATCTTTCACATATGTATTCACCACCTAATGTCATGGATGCTCATCCCAAGGGACCTTTGAGGGAATCAAAAAAACAGATTAATATTGGTCCCGAATTGGGAATATGGTCAGCGGTTGATGCTAATTTGTTATTCCCATTCCAGGAAACACGATATGGAAGCTTTTTTTTCGAACACAATCAATAGTTATCCTCCATCGTCACGCTAGCTCCTTCATGACTTGAATGTTGGTTACATGATTCACATTATTTTCCACCCCATCATGTCCAAGTAGAATTCTGTCACTCCTGGAACAATCCTTCAGTGCGCATTTTCACTTTAGGAGAACATTAGTCGTGATAAAGGTGTCATTCGGGGCTTCGCACCGATTTTCCATTGGCGTGCATTCCAGGTATTGCAAAAAACACTCTCCGATCCTTGTTTCCAACACCGAGTTTTACTCACGTCGGCTTAGGGATTGGGTTGAGGTCTGCATTGACATGTATGGATTTCAATCTTCTAGGGTCCGAGCTCTCTGGCCATAAACTAAGATATCTTTTAGAACCACGTACAACATGATTCCCATTCCTATGTGATACGTAAGAACACCTAGACTCTCGTCTTCATGTCTATCTCAATTGGGAGCTAGTTTCTCCTGCCCCTTTTACTCTAACCATTCTCAGCCCCTCAGTTCAAGGCTTCCTCCACGAAATTCCGCATGATATGCTGTAGAACATGTCCTCATTCATGTAGGGTATTCTTTATCACTCCATGCATATCCCCTCTATAACCTCATATCTCCTTTATAAGTCTAAGACATATGACTTTAAACTATGATGCTTAGTCCTTCATGACATTATACTATTGTATCTATCCAGCACAACATTAAAAATGCATGGTTGGTACCATCACATGACCCTAAACTGTGATAGTATCATCCTGATCGTACGATGAAAAATGACACTTCATTGTGATTTCCTCACCCGAGGGGAAGTCATGATTGTAATATGTTACACACCATACCATTTTTCAACACCTGCATATGGAATGATTCATGTAGATATACCTGGACCTTCCATCCTAGGTCCATCGCATCAAAAAAAACTATTCATCCTAATAGATAAACAAGATATATCAAATACCACATCTTATGGTGCAGGGGCCAGACATGCACAATCATATTATCCCTCACACCACAATCATACCATTCCGTCATTAGAACTAAGTGCGACATGATCCCCATCCTCTTGGTGTAAGTGGAATTTCTGTTCAGCTAGTATTGGGCTCAACATAACATTTTTTTCAGTCCCTTGACCTGAAACCTCCCCCATGAAGTGCACATTGATCTAGAATGGGTCCTCATTCATATCAGGTCTTGAAATTACATCACCGTGTTTCTCTCATTTCCTAAAATCCGTGGTCCGAGCTCTATGAACATAAACTATGACCACTTCATGTCCTTGCCGCAAATCATTAAACTTAATGATATCTTGTGGATCTACATATGGATTGATTCCCATACTCATGGGTTACGTAGATCCAAAAGATATCGTGCAGTTTAATGATTTGCAGCAAGGACATGTAGTGGTCATTTTTTTCTCCCCCTAGCCCAAACTAATTTGGGAACTATGACCACTCCATGTCCTTCCCTTGTCCCACATGACATTAAACTGCTCCCTTATAACTAAGTATGACTTGATTCCCATACTCATGGGGTACGTAGGAATTCACAACCACTTAGCTTTGGTCCCAACCTAATTTTCACTCATAGTCCCCTGGCCTGAAGAGTTTCCTCTTGGGATATATGGTGTGATCCAGACCATGTCCTCATTCAAGTCGGGTTTAGAGCTACCTCACCACATTCATTCTTCCCGGGATCTTCCATTTCACTCCATGTCCGATTGTATTATGTTTTAATACATGAGTCTATATGTACTCAACCCATGACACTAAACTGTGGTTCTACCCAATACAATATCAGGATTCCCTATGTTAATCATGGGATGCATTAGTTTCCACTCTAGAGATTATTCTTTTTACCAGTGTTGGTATCTGACCACATTGTGCCCCAAGAACTGTGTGTGGATTCGTTCCCATACCCATGGAATAAATAGGAACCCCCAGACATCTTGTCGCTCGGTCCATCCCTAGGAATCATAATTCTCATTCCCCCTCTTTTTTCGGTCACTTGATTTGATCTCTTTTGGGGAACCATGAATTAACATCCTTACCCTAAACAAGGTTGGGATGACCCATGATAACATTAGGAGGAAACAATTTCTACGTCATTGAGGTCTTGTTCGGAAGTATGATTAATCCCTGGTCAGACCTATATAACCACCTAATGTGTTTCCACCATGGTAGAATAATATCAAGAGTTTTGGACCAGAGTCGAACAACCCATCTCTCCACTCTCCACACATTACGTACCCTTTATTCGGATCCTCTTCCTATTTCACACCTAGAGGAACCCCCTATTAGTATGGATTCACTATCCATGGCTCACCTACTATCCTGGGTTAATGTTCCTGAAGGCAAATGGATGACATTTCTAGCCAGGCACCCTGATTCGAACATGGTCTATGGTCGGCCCTCAATTGTTATCCCCATTTGAGGCTAACGCAATAAGGATACAGTGTTTCAAACACATTCAACAATCATGCTTAATTATAATTCCATAACAACATTGTTCTGAATCCTTGGTATTGTGACTCACACCTTCCACCCCCTATTTGGTTTTATTCCAGTTCCCCTGGCATTACACTGTCTTTGCACAATAGCACATCGGGAAAATGGTAATTTGAATGTTCTAAGAGATTCATTCTAAAATCAGGTATCTATCTTATAATTATGGAAATATGAATCGGTTATTTGATCATTGGGTTCTCAAAACATGGTTGGAACTCCTACAATCATGCGATGTAAAAGTTCGATCATCGCTTGTTTCTCACATCAGGTACGACCCACGTGAGCTTAGGAAAAAAATTTATTTATTTCAAGGTTGTGGTTTAAAGATATTAAACTGAACGAACTAGTTAAAAAAATCTATCCAAAAATGTAGTTCAGAGCAAGAGGCCTTAATGAGAAGTGTGTTTATAAGTTCGACCAAAACAGGGCCCTTAAGTATCATAATATTGGATAAATTGCTCTAGAGGTGATAACATTTGGCTTGTGGCCATTAGCATTGCCTCCTGCTCCTTGAGAACATTTTCTTCATCTGCGGCTGTAGGGCATAGTTCACTGACCCTAGAATTTTCCTACACCTGTCCAGTTTGGAGTGCAGTCATTTGGTGACCCACTTCAACTAACTGCTCTAACGAATCTGCCAGCTGGGCCATCACTTTCTACACAAGCTCGAAGCAGTTTGCAATGAATACCTCCATCCCCTTCATCTATTCATTTAGGCATTGGAATTCTTGTGATGGTTTTTGGAACCCTTGTATACTCCCTAAATCATCTTCACACTAGGTAACGTCGAAGTGTTGGCTACTGTCATGCAGCTTCTCGTCCATGTAGTAACGGACTATCGAATGAAGGAATTGAGAATCAACCCCTTCAACATAGAGAAAGCACATCAAGGTATGGAGAGATCCCATCGTTTTAATCCATTCCATCCAAGGATGACTAATAAATAACTTGATAAACTTCCACCCTTTGTGTTGTGTCAGGCGACACTCATCATCCACCTCTGAATCAAAATCATCTATCTCTTCTGGATCTCCATGCCGATAGTTAGGAAATGAAGCGAGGAGTTTAGCAGCTTGGTATTCTTTGGGAGCCTCAACCTTGTCGGTGACTTTGCTCTCGTTCAGGCTGGAATTCCACTTTGGCGACATTAGCACCCCTCATTGTGATGTCTGGCTCACTTAGTACTGGGGTAGGGTTGTCTGAAATGGATACTTTTGCAAAGTTCGATGCAGTTGCTACCCATCTCACACATGCAAAGGTCCTGTACTTGAAGGAACGTCGTGCCTCCAACCTTGAAATAACTGCATCTGGAATTGGTATCAATATTAGATAAATTCTCCAGAAAAGAGAGAAACTCAATTTTAAAGCAATATAGGAGACAATTGCAGCGGTGTCCAACGCATGTGTCAAGGAAGGGGTCCCCTCCACGAGAGAGCCTTCTGCGATTTTCAACATGATTATCGGTGTCAGATCCTCCTGGAAAATGGGTAGAGGAGAGGGATATCCTTTCGTATCATCATCTTCTAGTCCAGTTGAAATTGGTGCCCCATTATGCCTGGTCCCAATGGCGGGCCACCGAGGTTGCTCCCGGGTCTCAATAGGCGTACCCGCGCCTCTGGTGGGGGATACGTCCTGGGGACCTTCACCCATATGTTCCTAAATATGACAGGGTTTGGATGACATATCGAGGCTATGAAATGATGAAAGAATGTATAAGGGTTAAACCATACCTCAAGCTACTCTGCCACATTTGCATCAGATCCAACAATTTTTCCACTCTCATGGGAAATCCGATGGTGAGTGGGTGATTTTGAAGTCCCCTCACCACCAAGACCCTCAACATGGTCATATTCTTCCTATATTTCTAATTCTTATTCTTCCCCTTCTTCTTCTTATACTAATACTACCTCTTCTTATTCTTCCTCTACACTTTCATCCTCGGATGGTACCCTCTCTGGGTCCCAGATCTGGCCAAGCATTACTTTCAGCAGGATATGTGGTTCTTCATATCGGTCGAACTGGCACGCGTACATGTCCATGGTTGTCAGGTATGCATTCCGACGTTGAATGTTTACACTATCCAGTATCCATATGCACCCAATTTCTTGTAGATCGAGCTTGGTATGCATCAACCTCCACCATAATTATTCGGCGGACATAGACTATCGCAATGTTCTCCAAGAAGACCACAGAGAAGGGAAGATAGCATTGTAGGATGATGTCAAGAGTTACCTGAGTTTCTTTCCTAGGAGGTCCCTAGTTGGACCCTGAGGCCATGCATGATACCTCCCTTCCCTTGCGGGTAGAGGCTCATTTTCGATCTGTGTTTCCCCAACTGATGAAGTACCGGCCTTCGCCGTGATAGCCCATTAACATGTTCTTTTCGTCACTTCCCATATGGAACCTCTCCTACCCTCCTCCTCTTCGAGTTCTACACTATATGACTTGATGTTCAAAATTCATTTCTAAAGAATCACCTCAGGGTACGTTCTCATCTAGTGTTCAGCATACTCTATTGACAGTCCAGCGCTGACATCGATGGGGAGAAGATCGAGTAATGATTTCACCAAAGCCTGCCATCTCGAACATAATCCATATCTGGAGATGAATGAAAGGATTCCACTATTCACATACCTATGTATATATTTTCTTGGTCATTCGATGAATGCACCTATGCTGCCTAGAAAATCTGGTCGACGCATAGGGTTCGCGGAAGATTTTTCCATCGATTCGGGCCACCAACACACCACCGTAGATTCTCTGTAGGTACTCCCTCAGTACCAGTGGACCCCTCCCATCAATTACCATTTGGGAAACTGGGGTTCAGAATGGGTGGAATTCTAAGTGAGTGTGGATACCAATCACGAGCTTGGCTCTGTCATCCCTGAGAGTTAGTGGGCGAATCCCAGTAATGTTAAAGACGGATGGATGCATACCGTTACCGGGGGTGATGGCATTTGTGAAGTCGTACCCAGCAATGTGGGATATGTCCCTACCATGGAGGTTCTATAATAGGCCACATATCCTCCTGGGCATACTTCCCATCAAAATTCACCCTAGGATACTGTATATCCTAGCCATCATTGGTACCCCGATGTTAACTTGTTCTATTTTTCTATAATCTCGGCCATCACGACTATCCTTGGGTGGACTCCAATCATCGTGTCACTCACGGTTAATAACTAGCCGCTCATGAACACAACGAGGAACCCAACATATCACACATTCGGGTATCGAACTTCGTTCATTATGTATCCCCACGATTGATACTCTCCCATATTGAAATTCTTCCAATATGATCCTACCTTTTCCCTCTGAGATGTGTTCGTGCATTTATTCCCTTGGTCCGGATTCTTCATGGCAATGGCCTGGGTCAGGATGAGACCAAACCACCAAGAATAGTGAATGTCATTTAGGATGTATTTTATTCTGAGTTCCTCTTTAGCTAGCTCCAGTAGGTTCCATGACCAGATTGGTGTGTGGATCCTATCCCCTAGACCTTCTCCGTCGAGAGGAACTCATCATAATGATACCCCTCTATGGAAATTTCACCTATACAATGGAAATCCCACAGACGGATGCCCACCTCCCCGTGATGGTAATGAAAAGTGTTGGTATCAGGTGACGAGTGACTGAACAACTCTGCTAAAAAGACCTACTGTCAGTAAAAGCGGAATTGAGATGTCCAAATGGCCTCGAAAAGCCCAATGGCCTGCATCTCCGGCCAGAATTCATCGGATGTCTAGCATACCTAGTATGCTCGTGGCCATTGAGTGGTGATGTTTCCACTAGATCTGAAATCCCACTCCTCCCATCCTGTTGTCTCATCATTAATGCTGCTTCTAAATGTACTTACATAAAAAGTGGGAGATTCCTCGATAACTAGATCTCTTAATGCAACTGTCCTGGTATTCGGATTTAGGATATAGATGGTTGTGTTCGGTGTCTCCATAGCAGGACGACAATTGTTGGTAATATGGAATTGTGGAAGTATACCCTCGCCTGTCACTCAAGACTGCTTGAAACCTAGCATCAACACATCTTCCTAAATAACCAATACCCATAGTTGCAGGCTACCACTCAAGACATAGTCCATAGGAGCTTGCGTAAGCATCCTGGAAAGAATTTGGTTGTCAGACACAACTATCCTCGCGCGAAGAATCTGAGGGTTCACGATTATTTGGGTCCTTCATACTGAAGTGGAAACTTCCCTCTCTGCTTCAGTTTTCTGAGTGGCTATTATATGGAATTACGAAGGGGTTGGCGTGAAAGAATGAAGGTTTGGTGCTCAAAAATTGCGGTGGCGCAAAAGGATGAATATTCGGCGCGCAAAAGAAAAAACACGAAAGAAGGTAGCTAGGCGCTGAAAATTTATGGAAGGCGAACAAAACCCAGAGTTAATCATGGAATATTACATGCGGAATAGTATTTTTTTCATGCACAAGAGCAAGATAGCCCGTCGCATGGAAAAAGTCAAATTAGGGCCAAGGTGTGGCCCTCGACCTATTTAGAAAGCCCTGATCGGGCTTTCGTGCCCGCACAACACTCTTGTGCGTGAAAATTATAATTTTCAATGCCACTGAGGAGAGCATCGCTAATTTCGACAGACCCTCAGAATCCAACCGTCGGGTTCCCTTTCAGCTTTTATTCTGAGGAAGGAATTTGTTGACGCTGAAATCCGGAGAAGGGCCACATTGAGTATGTAAAAGAGCAATGAATGAATATGAGACGCAAAAAATGAGTGATTAGGGCCTGGGAGGTGGGCACATGCATGATTAAGAATGCAGGCGCAAGAGGATTTCGGCGTGCAATCCATTGTGTGAAGACCTTCCCTTCCACAACCAAACTGCCACCCTCTATGACCGGCCACCCCAACCCCGTTTTTTCACCCAAGACGTCGTCGAATGGAAGTTTGCATGCCCGAATCCATTTCCGCACCCGGAACAGTTTCTGCGCCCGACCCTGTTTCCACACCCAACTCCGTTTCTAGGCCCATGGTCATGTCGAACTTCTGTTTCTGCACCTGGAACTGTTTCTCTGACCGACCTCGTTTATGCACCCAAAGGGACGTCAAACGTCCGTTTCTGCATTCGGCCCCGTTTTCGTGCCCAAGGCGACGTCGAATGGGATTTGTGCACCATGCTCTTGCACGCTAGTCCGAGGGATCTGGCTATAAGGCGAATTGTACCCCCGCCCTTCAGGGATGGTGACCGAAGAAGAAATGACGCTCTGCTGCGCGAAAAACCCGGCTTCTGTGACTACACGAAAAATCCGTAGCCTTCAAGTATTGGTTCTTGTGCGATAGGTTCCCTGGGGGTGCCTTCATACGGGCCCTCTATTCCTTGTAAATTTCGTTTTCCCATATGTTTATTCCACGCAAGGGTTCCCCTCTAGCATGAAAGTCCCCGCACCGCCAGGCACTCTTGCGCGCATTCTGTCCAAATTGCACGCAAACCGTCTGTCTTGCGTGCAACCCTTCCATCTTGCATGCCACCCGTCCCACTTGCGTGATACCATTCCGTCTTTCTCCCCAACAGTCCCACATGTGTGCAACACATCCGTATTTCTCTCCACGAGTACCACTGGCGCACAACATGTCCACCTTATGCTCCACGTGTCCCACTTAAGCCCAACACGTCTTTATTGCGCGCTACCATTCCATATGTTGTGCCACCCATAACTATTGCATAGATCCTCTTCGTATTGCACACAAACCTTCCCACATTCAAGAAAACTTCCTATTTTTGCCATTCCCATTCTCTGACACGTGCTCCATGTGCTGCACTCATTTTGAGGCACTGTGTTCAAGCTTCTCTTATGTGTGACACACCTGCGTCACACACTATATTCTCGTAAAGCACCTCAGGTTTTCATGGAGATATATCAATGTCCCTTGTATGATATTTCCCTTTTTCTTTCTTTCCTCATGATCCTTCGCATTTTCATGCTAACAGCTATTACTTCTTCTCATAGACACACTAACGCGGACTGCCCAATAGTTCTCTCCATAACACCCCCAACCATGGCATTGCATGTCCCATATCATCACCAAGGTGTAGATGGTGCTGGTTATGTATGTACATGGGGTATAGAGTAAATCCACATCGTCCCTGTTGTAGGACATTAAACTACAAAGAACCATCGTACTCAACACATGTCGTTAAATTGTGACCTCTTCCTATGTCGTTCATGCGGTGTGCCCTGTCTCATACAGATTCTACGCCCAATGGCCTCCACGGGAGTGAGATCATTCCTCACAAGGAATGATATCAACTTTATCAGAGTTTTGTCCTTCCAAATGGAATGGGAAACCACCATAGTGTAAGACCCTCACTTTCCTTGCCAGAGGCAGCACCTCTACTACTCCTCTCTTCCTGGGTTCCAAATCCTACTCCCACGGATCTTTGTCACCACCCAGGCCTCCATCTTAGAGTGGGTCCCAATCTCCACCTCCTGGGGATTCTAACCATGCATAAGCCCTTGTTTCATCGTTGGGATGCTAACCATGCGTATAACCCTATTTTTTCTCAGGGTTGCTTACTACATATAATCCCCACACTATTTCCCACGGATGCACCATTCGTGACATGATCGTCATGTATTTTCTATCTCTTGTATCTCACATTGAGCATGACTCACGTGGTATTAGAACAAACATCAACCATGACATCCTCTATGGGAGGACTAGAGTGTACGCCCCAATCCTCCCGGAACTATGAGGACATTGATCCTTGCAAGTCAAGGTACATAGAAAGCCTCCACGAGTTTCAAGACCACCACCCCGAACGTTCCATCCTCCTTTACGTCAGTTCACCAAATCCTACATGAACTACATGGTCTTTGATCTTTTCTAATGCGAGGTACGTAGGAAGCCTCCCTGAGGTTCAAACTTAGCACCCGGTCGTTCCGACCTCCTTCACGTTGGTTCACCAACATCATTGCCAACCTAGAGTATAAGCTCATCACCCCTACCTGAACTACGTGGTCATTGATCCTTGCTAAGGTAATGTACGTAGGAAGCCTACCTGAGGTTCAATCCCACCACCCATTGGTTCTGACCCCATTCTTGTCGGTTCTCACACCACCTGAACTACGATGTATTTGATCCATTCAAAGGCAAGATACATAAGAAGCCTCCACGAGATTCATGCCCACCATCTATCTGTGACCCATGCCCTCCGTCACATCGGTTCACCCCCGTCCTGCATGAATTTAAACTGTGAACCTCAATTAGTCGTAATCCTTTATCTCCCCCGATCAGTGGTAAGTCGTTGAGACTCCATTCAATTGTAAGTCATTGTTAAACCTGTCCAGTTGTAAGTCGTTCCGACTCCATTCAGCGGTAAGTCGTTGTCAACTCCATCCAGCGGTAAGCCGTTTTGACTCCCTTCAATGGCAAGCTGTCAACATCCCCATCCAGTAGTATGTTGTTGAAATCCCCAATTGGTGGTTTGTCGTCATCAGATAAACTACACGAACTTTTATTCCCTTCCACGGGTATACGTAGGAAGTCTCCTTGAGACTCAATCTCAACATTATCGTCATCCTACCAGCTATTCCTTGCCATCCACCATTCACATCATTAAAAAAATCCATCATGCATCATAATTGTCAACTGGGCCTCCACATCACGGTGAGGTCATCAATAGTAGTGTTCCCTCCAGAGGTTTCACCCATATGAACCACTTTAATCAGTGTTCTAACCAGTCTTATCTATCTCTTCTAGACGTTAAACTCGAGGAATACCCTATGTTAAAAATGAGATGATGAGGAAAACCTTAGATACATGCCTATGGAATACAATTTCCATGGTACGACATGAGATGCATCGAACTTCCGCACCCTTGAGAAGCCCTATTATATGGGGAATAAACCCAAACATTCCAGTGTCCGAGTGTCTAGACATGCCAGTGATGTCCAACAAGACTAATTCCCTGACCGAAGGATTCTTCCCTAACTAGACCATTTTTAATTTCCCGACATAAGTACTGTAATTAACTGGTGCCATGAAGATATGGCAATAAGAATTGTTCCACGAACAACATCTTAAACCGTTTTGGGAGACATGTACTAGGTGACGAGTACCAAGGAGGAATCCACTAAAGGAAGAACCTGTTGTACCCCACACTCTTTGATTTTCATGATCACAATCACTTTCATTTTTGTCTAACATTGTGTTTTAAGTGTTGTGGATGATAGGCAATTGATTGCCAAAAGTTTGGCCCAAGAAAGGACAAGGAGTGGACTGAAACTCAGTCCACCGGCCAACCGGTGTGATGGCACCGGCCAGCCGGTGGACCTGGCAGAGGCATTGCCCACTGCCAGGTTCCACCGGTCAGCCGGTGGCTCTGTCACCGGCCAGCCGGTGGCTTCCAGCCCCAACAGTGAGACCTACTGTCTCACCACCGGCCAGCCGGTGGCCTCAGCACCGGCTAGCCGGTGGCTCCTGGGCAGAACAAGTTTCCTTTCTCCAAGGCACCGGCCAGCCGGTGGCCCTGCACCGGCCAGCCGGTAGCCCAGTCAAACTAGCCGTTGGGTTTGACCAGTCAACACTCTTTTGGCCTCCAACGGCTCCGAGGACTTCTCCAACGGCTCCGAAGGCCCCCAATGGGTTCCATGCCTATAAATAAAGGCCATGGAAGCCACGGAACCAAATCGGATCACATACCAAGCGCCCGGACATTTTGTTGCACATTTGGGGAACCTCCGGCGCTCCACCTTCAAGGATCCTCAAGTGCTCCAACCAATTTCCACATCCAAGGAGCACCTCAAGAAGCTTGGGAGAGCACGCTACATCAACTCCATCATCCAATTGGCGCCCAAGTCTTCCTCAATTACGGTTTTTCATTCTTTATTTGTTTTTGAGCTTAAAATTGGGTTTGTGCCTACAAACCCCAAACCCTTTTCTTATCCCCCTTTCTTTTGGGTTTCACACCACCATTAAGGTGTGAAGAGGTTTCTTCAAGCCTTCCCTTTTAAAAGGCATGTGTCTCGGTGAGCTAGCCTTCACCCGTTAAAAAGGCTAGTGGGTTCTTGCTATTCCATTGAAAGCAAGTGGGTTTTTGCTTAACCACTCAAAAGCAAGCTGTAATAGGTCCTAGTGCTACCTCAAAGCCTAGTGGGTTTCTTGCTAAAACCATTGAAAAGCAAGCGGTAGGAATCTCTCAACGGTTGAGTTGGGAGCGGAGACGTAGGCCGGGTTTTGGCCGAACTCCGTTATCAATTTTGTGTGTCTTGCCTCTTTATTTCCGCTGCATTATTTACTTTGATTTTTAATTTGTTAATCAATTTTTTTAAAAAGGCAATTCACCCCCCCTCTTTTCCTCGTTCTCTCATTGCTTTTTCTTCCACCCAACAATTGGTATCAGAGGGGTAATTTGAGTAATACCTTAAAAGGTTTCAAATTCAAAGATCCATTGTGATGGCATCTACCTCTTTCGCCCCCGAGGGCTACTCATTGGGTTGAGCTCCATTTTTTGATGGGACCGACTATAATTATTGGAAAACCCGCATGACCACCTTTTTAAGAAGCATAGGTTATCCAATTTACAAAATTGTCATGCAAGGTTATTCTTTATCTTCCCCCGACGAATCCAAATGGACCCCCGCCGATATTAAGAATTTTGAGCTTGATGGAAAAGCCATGAATGCTCTTCATTGCGGCTTAGATAGAAATGAATTTAATCGTGTATCCACTTGCACCACTTCACATGAAATTTGGAAGCTTTTAGAAGTGACCCATGAAGGCACTAACAAAGTTAAGGATACTCGATTAGATATGTATAGACAAGACTTTGAATCTTTTTAAATGCATCCAAATGAGTCCATTTCTGAAATGTTTACACGATTTACTGACGTGTGCAATGGGAGAAAGTCCCTTGGTGATGATGTTTCAGCTGAAACAATGGTCAAAAAGATCCTATGGGTCCTTCCGAGCTCATGGGCACCTAAAGTGACGGCGATCCAAGAAGCTAAGGACGTCAAAAATATGCCGGTCGAAGAGCTCATCGGATCCCTAATGACGTACGAGATCACGATGAGGAGGCAAGCTCAAAAGGAGGGCACACCAATCAAAACTCCAAAGAACATCGCCCTCAAGGTACAAAAGGAAGTAAGCTCCTCCTCATCCTCTTCCTCATCTCCTTCCTCATCTTCCTCATCATCAAGCGGCGACTCGGAAATGGAGTATCTCGCCCGCCAAATGCATAAATTTATGAAGAAGCACAAGAAGAAAAAGAAATCGCGCAAGGCGCGAAAGCAAGAACCCACCGCAAGATCCGAGCCCAAGGTGAAATGCTACGGGTGTGGCCAAAAAGGGCATTACAAGCCCGATTGCCCACTCAACAAAAAACGGGCCACGCCAAAGGAAAAAGGAAAGAAAAAGGTCCTCAAGGAGACATGGAGTGACACCTCCTCATCCTCCTCCTCCTCCTCCTCGAGCGACCAAGGTACAAAATGCCTAATGGCATTCCATGAGGTAACTTCTTCCGATTCCTCTTCCTCATGTTCTTCAAATTCAAATTCTTTAAATCATCTTTCTTATGAAGAACTCTCACACGCTAGAGACCAATTAGAAAATGGTTTTCATGAGCTTTCTTCAAAATTTGTTTCTTTGAAAAAGAATTTCAAAAAACTTTCCTCCGAAAAAGACTAACTTCTCAAAGAGAAGGAGGAACTCACCCTTAAAATCCAAAATTTTCCAAATGTTGATTCCATGGAATCAACCATTAAAGACCTAAGGGAGACCCTAGCCAAGTTCACCCAAGGTGAACAAAATTTGAACAATTTGCTAGGTTCCCAATGAATTTCTAGGACCACTCAAGGACTTGGCTATACCAACCAAGCCTCCTCCTCCCATGCACCCACTGTTTTTGTAAGGGGGAGCTCCGCTTACAAATTTTGCAATTATTGTAAGAAAACCGGGCACCTTATTTATGAATGTAATTGTAAAAATGCCCGGTACGGCCAACCAAAGTCTTTTTTCTTTTCCGATGAGTTTTATAGGAGAAGACCCGCCATGAGACAAGTATGGATTGAAAAATCCCTTCTAGCGAGTCTCTCCGGGCCTAAAATTGTTTCGGTTTCAAACACCTCTCCCCGGTGATTTATTGTTTTTATTTAGGGGGAGTTAAGATCTTTTAAGCTTTTTTGTGTATTCAAAATTTTTCATTTCAAACTCAATTTCAAAATTTTCGATTCCAACTTTCAATTTCAACATTTGGTATCCAAAATTCAAATTTCAAATTTTAATTGGTTTTTGATTCAAAACTTTCAATTCAAACTGTTATTCATTTTTTGATTCAAATCTTTCAATTTCCAAAATCTCAATTGATTTTTCAAATCCCCATCTCTTGTTTTTTCAAACTTCCCTCAATCAAGTTTTATGCCCCACTCTATTTTGATAATCACAAAGGGGGAGAAATTTCTTGATTGATTGGGGGAGAAACCTTTTTGATCATGCATTGCTTATTTTCAATTTACTCATTTAAAGCATGCCTTCATTTAAGTTTTTACATTTCTTAGATAAGTGATTGTGATCATCAAAATAGGGGGAGATTGTTGTACCCCACACTCTTTGATTTTCATGATCACAATCACTTTCATTTTTGTTTAACATTGTGTTTTAAGTGTTGTGGATGATAGGCAATTGATTGCCAAAAGTTTGGCCCAAGAAAGGACAAGGAGTGGACTGAAACTCAGTCCACCGGCCAACCGGTGTGATGGCACCGGCCAGCCGGTGGACCTGGCAGAGGCATTGCCCACTGCCAGGTTCCACCGGTCAGCCGGTGGCTCTGTCACCGGCCAGCCGGTGGCTTCCAGCCCCAACAGTGAGACCTACTGTCTCACCACCGGCCAGCCGGTGGCCTCAGCACCGGCCAGCCGGTGGCTCCTGGGCAGAACAAGTTTCCTTTCTCCAAGGCACCGGCCAGCCGGTGGCCCTGCACCGGCTAGCCGGTAGCCCAGTCAAACTAGCCGTTGGGTTTGACCAGTCAACACTCTTTTGGCCTCCAACGGCTCCGAGGACTTCTCCAATGGCTCCGAAGGCCCCCAATGGGTTCCATGCCTATACATAAAGGCCATGGAAGCCCCGGAACCAAATCGGATCCCATACCAAGCGCCCAGACATTTTGTTGCACATTTGGGGAACCTCCGGCGCTCCACCTTCAAGGATCCTCAAGTGCTCCAACCAATTTCCACATCCAAGGAGCACCTCAAGAAGCTTGGGAGAGCACGCTACATCAACTCCATCATCCAATTGGCGCCCAAGTCTTCCTCAATTACGGTTTTTCATTCTTTATTTGTTTTTGAGCTTAAAATTGGGTTTGTGCCTACAAACCCCAAACCCTTTTCTTATCCCCCTTTCTTTTGGGTTTCACACCACCATTAAGGTGTGAAGAGGTTTCTTCAAGCCTTCCCTTTTAAAAGGCATGTGTCTCGGTGAGCTAGCCTTCACCCGTTAAAAAGGCTAGTGGGTTCTTGCTATTCCATTGAAAGCAAGTGGGTTCTTGCTTAACCACTCAAAAGCAAGCTGTAATAGGTCCTAGTGCTACCTCAAAGCCTAGTGGGTTTCTTGCTAAAACCGTTGAAAAGAAAGCGGTAGGAATCTCTCAACGGTTGAGTTGGGAGCGGAGACGTAGGCCGGGTTTTGGTCGAACTCCGTTATCAATTTTGTGTGTCTTGCCTCTTTATTTCCGCTGCATTATTTACTTTGATTTTTAATTTGTTAATCAATTTTTTAAAAAAGGCAATTGACCCCCCCTCTTTTCCTCGTTCTCTCATTGCTTTTTCTTCCACCCAACAGAACCGACATCCCATCATCCTGTTTCGATCAAGGATCAAACATCCATGAATAAAAAATGGATGTCTCCCACCTTTGTAAAGTGGCCATCTGGGTAAACAGCTCTGGATCATCCACAGATTGATGCACGATCCCGGGCGAAAGAGTCGGAAACAATGGTATAGATGATCATTGATGATTCATAAATTTTAGGATCTTAAAATTTAGGAATATAACTCTTCTCATATATATAACCATGGTATTGAAATATTATTACGTTATTATGTTATATGAATTTTTTCATAAAAAGTTCACTATTAATTTAAATTATATAAATAATGTAAATAGAAAAATTCTTTGAAAATAAGATATTTTATTTCAGGAGTAATGTTTAAATTATATTGTTGGAGAATTATTATTTTAATGATTATTTATAGTGATTCTGGCCATTTATTTAAAAAATTATCATATTTGGGTGATTATATAATATGGGAAAATATAATTATGGAAATATAATGTGGATTTGTGGTTAATGTTTAATAAATCTTGGATGTATATGTGATAATATATTTTCGATTTTGGGGTATTGAACATTGCTGATAATATTTATGGAATTTTATATTCATTTATTTATGAAATATTTTAAGTTGTAATTTGGTTGTAATTTTTAGCCTTTTGAGATCAATGTTGAAAATTAGAAAATTAAGGTTTATTCATTTTTTAAATTATAATTCTTTGTGCAACCAATTTTTTTATATGGTTTAATGTCTATTTTTTGGATGAAAATAATAATATTAATTGGTGGGAATTTTTGATCCCTAAATGTTTATTCTAGTTTATAAGACATAAAATGTAAATCTTGAATATATATTGTTTGGAGAAAAGAAGGATATAATGATGGAAATTTATTAATGAATGAATATAAATATATTAATGAAGTAGATTTTCTAAATGTTCTGATTATATATGGTAATGTAAGTATATAAATCTAAAAAAATTATCGTAATAAATCATGTAAAATTTATTTTTGATGAATTTATTTTCTTTTCCCACATATTGGGATAATTTTGTTGTGGTCATTAATATTATCATGACTCTTCATGTTCATTTTATCAATGAAATCTATCACTCTACATCATGTTTTGAAATATCATTATTCGTCCATTTTAATGTTTTTAGTCACCAAAATTATTATGCTATTTGGAAACCTAGTACGATATTCTCAAGATGACCTACATACTTCTTTTTAACTATCTTTTAAGGAGATTGGTTTCTTAATCCTTATCATCAAATTGAAATTTATAAATGTATTTTAAATTTACAAATAATTTTTATGATGATCATCTTCATATATTGATAATATAATTTATAAAAGGGGCAGAATTTAACAATGTATAATTTTAATATAAATACATTATATTTGATAGCATTTACGGTATAAAATTATGAGATAAAAAGAACCTTGCAATTTTATTATTTAAATTTGTCTATAATAACATCTTCATTTAATATTCTGGTATGAATAGATATAACAATATTATGAAATATATATATATATATAAAGACACAACTCAATAACCATTTATTAAATAGTGGTAATGAAATAAGCATAGAAATTTTAGTAAAGTCAATTTATCTTTCAAAAAAATTTCCTCAAAACATTATTTTCTTTTAATTTTTTTAAAATATCATATTTAAATCATTAAACCTATAGAAATTTAATCATGTAACAATGAATCTATATTTAGAATAATGAACTAAAAATATGGTAAATTGTTAACATATTTTTTTATTAAAATTAGTAAACTATTATTACCACTATATGGGTAAATCAATTAAATATGGTTAAAATATTATTATAATAACTAAAACATGACCCTAACAAGTTACATTATACTATTGGATGAGTAGAGTTCATCTATTCCAATCAATGGTTTGAAAATATAGAAATGTGGTGCCGTATTTAATTTATTATTAAATTAATAATATTTTAGTAAAAAATGATAAAAATATCAAGTTCTTGATTTTAATATATACAAAATTTTATCATAGGGATTAAAACAACATAAGTGTTTCTATAAATATTTATTTGAATGAAAAATTAATTTATTTGTTATTTAAATTTATTATTAATTTATATCGATGAAATAATTATCTTAAACACTTACAAAAATACAATATAGTATTTATTCAATTGAATAAAAAATAAAAAAATAGATATTAAAAATATTAAATGTATTAAAAGATGAAAGATTTATTTTGTTCCATGAATTTATTATACAAATAATATATTTTAATGATGTGTGAAATTATTAAAATATAATTACAATTATTTCATATATTTTTCAATATTAATTAAAATTAATGTTTCCAAAAACGCACATTATTTGTAATTTATAGTAAATACTATTTTATTAAAATATTTAAAATTACCAAAAAATGTTATTTGGTGAAGGGATTTTTATATGAATGAAAATATCAACCATGATCTTTTCATGGTACATTTTTTTATTTTATAGTAACTATCATTACCCATAATGTGTAAGAAACCTTATTATCAAAATAATTACAAAATGTGTCGCCATGGGTTAAAACCGACAGATAATTGTAAACACATAATTGAAAGATGTCCAAATATTATTTTATGAGTTAAATTAAAATTATATTCATATTTTATTTTATTTTATATATTTAAATATACTATTCCAATTATTCAAAATTTATATAAATTTATTTTTAAAAATAATACTAAGTTTTCCCTTTCCGTAAAATTTAAATGGGTATATCCTATCATATTTTATTTACCAATCAAAAGTCAATAGAATGACCTATTCCAACCAAAATAACTTCTTTATACCTATATGCACATCATAGAGGCCCTCATAAGATAATAAAAGATAATATATGAAGGATAATTTTGTAAACCATAAAAGGTGGTCTGAAGAATTTGTAATATTGTGAACAAAAAGTCATTGATTTATTTCTTCTTTTAACTCACTTAATTATTCCCCAACCATTCATTGATTATTTAATATTTATCTTCCTTATATGTAGATGTTATTTTTAATTAGAATAACCGAAAATTATATCATCATTCATCAATGGGAAAAAATACGAATTCATTTATAATGTGATCTGCCACCTCATGAGCCGATGTAATTTCATTACAATTACAAACTCTAATTGATAGTTACAACATCAGATGTAATGAATATATATATATACATATATATATATATATGAAATTAGTTATATAATTATTCTTCTTTAAATGTAAGATTTAATATACTATCATTTCATTTAATTCATTGAATGATGATAACATTTTTCATGTGTGCATGTGGAATACCACCACCATGAAAAAATGTGATGATTATTATTCACGATATGGGGGATAAAATACACTTTGAACATAATCATCTTACTTAATCAAATTTTTTTCTTCTGATTCAAACATCATCAAAAAATATGATGTAAACATTATTAATTATGTAATTGAATATAATATGGTAATATAAATAATAACCAGTGAAAAGGTTATTAAGAATGTAATTAATGTCTATAAGTTTTGATGAATAGATAATGAATTTATTTTAAGAGTTAGTCTCTAGGTAAGGTGAACATTAAATTAAAATTTCATTTAACTTTTTTATATGTTTTCTTCTAAAACTTATTATTTTATGTAAAAATTTTAAAAAATGATTTTTTTTCATGTGTTTATATAATAATGAATGAATTATAATTGATATATTATATCAATTTTCAAAATCATTTAATGTATTTATAATGTAATCAGAATCTATATTTTATATAGAATGTTATATAAAAAAGGAAAACGTAATGTTTTATTTTAATTGAGATGACATCAGTGTTGTTTCACACCATAGTAACTGTTATTTGATGTTTGGTTTTTATTAGATGATTTAAATTTATTCTTTAATGATAAACCATTCTATATTTTTATTTAATTATTTTTTAAAAAATTGTATGATATATTTGGGATATTTAAATATTTTGAGAAGTTTTCTTATGGGATCAAATAATATTTTTATTACAATAATGTCTAAAATTATAAGAATTATTTTTTTTTGTAATTAGGTTATTATTTTCTAGGATTATTTATGATGATGAGTTTATCAATTATAGAGCATGTACATGTTGTTTTTTTTATAAATATAAGATAAATGGTTATATTATATACCATAGATTGGTGGGGTTGTGATATTCCTTTAGTGAATATGTTAAGTATTATGTTTTATTTTGTCTACATTTGTAATTTTTCTAGTACGAGTCAATGAAAGAGTGATATGAAAATGATCTATCATGTTACATATATGATTTTTCATTTAATTTTCCAGGGTTTTATTTAAATATTATAATTTTAAAATGTACAAAATTGAACTTATTATTGATTGAATGTAATTTCTAGTTGATTTTTGTCCATAAGAGTCTCATTATCATGAAATAAAATTTATAAAATTTATAGTTTTCATTGTGATTTCATATGAAACTTTTTGTGAAAATACTTATGGAGGAAATAAGATTTTGTCATTTAGAAAATTATTGTTTTGACCCTAGAAATGGTTTTTAAAAAAATTTATTTTTTAGTATTAATAAACAAATAGGTTTATTTTGTTGTTTTTATATTCCCCTTAATGAGATTTTTTCTCATCCCATTTCTTCATATTTTAATATGGTTTTATGGATGAAAAGTTGGTTGAATGAGTTCAGAATCAATTTTATGAAGTTATGAAAATAAAATTTATGTTGTTATTTATTAAAATTATTGTATAGTCATAATAATGGATGATGAGTATAAGAGTAAACTTTTTAATATAAGGGTTATTTATTTAAGAGATACAGTCTAGTTATATAAAAAATTATATCATAAATAACTTCAAAATGTTAATTATTAAGGTAAAACTCAATATAATGTAATGTTTTACTTTAGGTGCCTATACTAACTACTTTTATACCCACTAAGTCATGGGATAACATCTCATATACTCTCTTAGGCTTGTCCTAAAAGTCATATACTTTTTCATAATTAGTATAAAAACATTTTTACCCTCTTAAAATTTGTATGCTACCCATTTTCAATATTGGACATATGTAATGTAGTTATATACCCTATTAGGGATAATATATCATCCCATGTATGCTCATTAAATTCACGATATATAAAACATGAAATAAATTATTGTTAATAGATATTGGATCACACCCATTATAATCCATATATACGTGTACCATAATATATTTATCATCAAACTCAATTTGAAAATTAAAAAATGTTTTTCATATCATTTCCATATAGTATCATAGAACATGATATCAAAAGTATAGCATTTGATAACAAAAATGAAATCACACAGAAGGTGTATTTGATATATTAATTTATAATTCAATTTAAAAAATATGTAGAAGATAAATATTTTTTATTTAAAATGTAAATGGAAAATATTATTAAATACTATAAAATTTATCATTTCATAACATTTATATAAAATGAATAAGTTAGTTTCCACCTTTTTAGTGATCACTTTATGTAACATGTAATTTTTTTTGTAAAATGAATATTTAGAATGAAATATCAAAAATATTGACTAAAAAATTCATAATACATTCAAAATGGTGAATTCAATTTTTATTTGACACTATCACTTTAAATTATAGTCTCTAAAATATCTTTCAAAAGGACATAAATGTTTCATAATGTGAAGGTGATTTTTTTACCAAAAGTTACAATTAGAAATTATCATAAAAATAGATGCTTGAGAAATAAACTAATGTTTTACTTAGTAAATGTGGAGTAGAATATAAAAATAGATAAATAAAGAATCTTTTTTTAATATTTTAAAATACATTTGTTGATAACCCATATCATACAAATGAAGAAAAAAATAAAAATACGTAAATATGTAATGTAGAATGTAACTCTAAATAAAAATAAATCATATATGTATTTTAAAATTATGATGGATTTCGTTGGATGGAATATTGAATATGGATATGGAAGAAGATAAATCATTTAGAATTAATGGGAATTATTCATAGAAAAATAACATTTTATGATGATGTAAATCAATAAATTTAATTATTAATTAAATGGACCGAAAATGAATATTAATATCATAATATTACATTTTAAAACCATCATATAGAACTATTGTAAAAATTAAATACTTATATCTAAATAAAATAATTTAAATCATGGAAACCACATAGGAGTATCATAATCATTGAAGTAAAAATACATTAGAATGAAGTTCAATGCAATGAATCATATATACATAGAATTTGATTTGGAAATCAATTTCTATACAATAATAGGATAATATTAATAAACATATAATATTTTAATTTAAGAATAAACATTGGAAATAAATTAAAAGAAATTAAGTTATGAAAACCATTAATTCTTTTGTAACATTTAAAAAATCCCTCTAAGGTATAAAATTGATGTAAAAATATTATGAATAAATAATGAATCCTGAGAAAATGTATAAAATTTTAATTATATATATACAATCATAGAAAAAATATAGTGTATATTCCATAATTCTCAATGAATGTAAACTATATTGAGAAATTCCCATACAATGTTTTATCATATAGTTGAATATTTTCAAACATCCAGTATAAAAATAATAGAAATCTTATGAAATTAATTTATAAACATTGTAATATCATTTACCATTAACAAACGCTATTTACCATTTTTATTATACATTTATATTTAGTTATTATTCATTTTATTTAACTAATATTTATAATTTTACATGATTTTTTCACTAATTTTAATGTTATTATCAATCCCCATTATTTTTATAATGTTCTTAATTATAATATAATATAATTTTATCATATATATCTTCTAATGTTATTTATAATTTTACAAATTCCATCAAATAATGTTTTTGGTATGGTCCATGAATATAATATTGGTAGATTTCAATTTATTATAATTTTTAACAAACATAAGGTAGAATTATAAAAATACATAAAATATTACTTTGAAATTTAAATAACCTTAAATAGAATATTAGTTTATCATTTATACCAAATAATTGAAGTATAATAGTTCTTCTATTCATTTTTTTAGATTTTAATAATTATTCATATTCGTGGATAAATAGAATTAAACAAGATGATTCTAAAATTTATGTGTGAGAATTGTTTAGAAAGCCATGATTTTATTATAATATTAGTATTATATAATCATAATTGTGTTATATATATATAATTATATGTTGAATTATTTTTTATGATATTTTTATAACTTATAAAGTACTAGAGATAAAAAATCAAATATATCACAACATAGAAATGATTGGTTGCATTTAAACTAATTTGATATATTCATATTCAATAAAAATAGAAAATGATAATAATTTATTTAAAATTTTAGTTATTTTAAAAAAATATGAATTTAATTTTAATCCATTAAAACAATTTATAATTATCTCTTAAATTCATTGAAAAAAATGAACGATATCATTCATAGTGGTGGTAGTTCACACGTACACATGATGTAAATTTAATTTTTTTTATGAAATTGAATGAATTTTTGGTAATGTTTAATATGTAAGAATAAATATTTATCCTTATATAAATAAAAATTATTTCAAATTGTTCTAATTTCTTTTCTTTTTTGTTTTGTTTTGGAGGATAATGATATATTGTGAAAAATAGTATAGAATGATTAATATATATGATGCCAATTTAAACATCCTCGTGATGTACATCTAGGAAATACCAGACTTAAGAAAACAACTTGTAATGTTTAATTGGTAAGTGGATTAATATTTTAGGGAAATTTATAAGGGTGGAGATTTAATGGAATACTAATTTTGTTATAGTTTTATTTAAGGGATGTTTGATTGACCCTATTATAAATTGAGAGAAATTTATTTTGTTAGTACAACATCATAATATAAATGAAGAATTTTTATTTTATAGAATGTGATCACAAATATGAGAATAAATGGGGTATGGATATCGTGATTTCATGAAAAAACTCAAACCCTCATTTTGAGATGCACTGTGTTATGTATTTGTTTTAACATTACAGTTGGTTAAACAATTATGACATTAATTTAGCTTTTCCTTGGAATTTATATTTTAATTTTCAAGAACATAATTTTATCAAAAAGAAAATGAAGCTAATCTTTTAACCTAATTTACATATTTTAAATTTATATTTTAAAACCATGTAGGAAATATATTTTTTCTGGGTGACAATAGTTAATTCTATAATTAAAACACATTAGGTATAAAAAACAATTTTAAAGAAAGGTTTTTATGAAGAGGAATAATTTTTTGGATAAAATTATAAATGTGTTTTTATATATTAAAAAATAATTGGTCTATTATAAAAAACTACATGAAATTATTATTTCAATATATAAAAAAAAATAAAAATCCATCATGTGAATAATGAAGAAAAATAAAATATATAGAATGTTTCATTATTAGACAATAAAGATGAAACGAGTATCAAAATATTAAGAATTAGGTTTCTTAATTAAGCACAATATTTTAGAAAAATAATTTTACTTATTAAATGTATATTTTTATAACATTTTATATTTATCATATATATAAATGATGATATAAAAATCATAGTATTTGTAAAAAAAAGTATTTTACATAATTCACCAAAAACTTATTCTTTTCAAAATAATATGATAAATTAATCTTTATCTAATATCGAAATGATTATTTGAAAGATGAATATAGTTTTTTCAAATAAAAATTCTGATATTTGAAAGTGTATTTTAAATGGGATAACTAATATAATGAACTGTTCCATTATTTGTGGGACAGATTTTTTAATATCAACTATCCATATTTTTTTCTATCAATTAGTTATTAAATTAGTGTTACTATACTCTTCAAATGAGTAATATATTTTATCATCATTTAACAATAATATATTTATTCTATTAAAATTAAAATACATATTAATAATTATTATTTCATTTTATGAACATATATTTTTAATCAAAAAATAATTTATAGTTATTTGAATATAATAATTGAACTATTCAATTGAATTGGTATTAAAAATTAAACATTTTTCCCATCATTAAAATATTTAAATATATAGTTACATTTATTTATACCCAATAATTCAATGATTACATTCTAACAGTGATAAGTATTACATATATATTTTTTAAAATAAGATATAACAATGTTTTGTTTTATCTTAGGGTTTAATTTGAAGAAAACAATTGAAAAAAAATATTAATTTAATGATATTTTATATAGTATAATAATGAGGAATTAAATAATACTCCTTTAAATAAATCACATCCATTCAAAATAATTTATCTAAAAAATATTGGTAATTGAATTTTAATGATTAAAATTTCTAAAGATATACTTTTTAATGATATATACACAACATTATCCTCCATAACAATAGTAACATATTTACCTAAAATATTATCCTTTTAATGTTTCTTTGGGTATACCTATATGAAATTATTTAATAGATCAAATTTTAAAAAAAATAATCCAAAATTTTTATAACAATATACAATAAAATTATGTAAAATGATCACATGAATTTTGAAATATAATTCAAATATGTCTTATCCAATAATACAATCATTTCAGCTATTTATAATTTAGGATATACTATATTATTATTGAATCAACATGTCAGTATTTTTGTTTCACCATGGTTGTATATGTTATTTTCTAAAATTGGATTTATAACCATCATAGTTATAATCCACATCCTCAAATTCCATTTAGATTCTTCATAATGGTTTAAAAAATGTTTGTGAGTCACTGAAGAATATCATTCAAGAGAATCCAAATGGGTGGGGAGTTAAACCTATTTTTGACTCACTAGGTGAAGATCATGTTATTATAAAACCAAACTTTTCAATATTCTTATCCTTTATTACATCTATACTATTGTATCCATCAAGTTATTAAAATCCTCCTTGAGATTTAATTTCCTAAATGCAAATAAATACATTATTAAAAACAATTTCAAGATGTTATCTAATATATCAAAGTATCCCTAGTGTATTTAATATTTTTCTGTTACAATAATGCATAAAATAAGTTAAATATTCCACAAAATAACAAACTAATACCCAAATATAACAAAACATCAGTTTGATACAAACCGAGGATTCTCTAAAACTATACTCTTAGATGCAATGCTAAAAGTAAAATTTTTATATGAAATATTTCAATAACCAATGAGATAAACCAAGAAAAAATTATAAATATTTCAATAATTTAAACAATACATTTCAATATAAAAAATTCCATTAATTAATGTTTTTGTAACTAGTTTGATATGTAACAAATTATAGAACTCTTGTGAACATTTCTCTATAATGTAAACAAACTAAATCCCAATGTATAATGATTCATGGATACACTCATTATCAAAACATGTAGAATAGTACAAATAAGTAATGGTTGATATTAATTTTGAAGTAAGGTAAAACGTATCAACATTCCTCCAAGTTAGATTTTATAAGAACAAAATAATACCTAATTAATAAAAATATATATTATCAAAATTATAATCCAATAATAATATTTTTTTCATACAGAAAAATCGAAGTTCATGTAATATGAAATGATCAATAATGTACAATTTCATATATGTGATGTATCATGATATTATATCCTGGTTACATGGTTCATATATTATGAATACAATATAGAATCTTAAAAATTAATATGTCAATGAAATCATAACCTTGTGGAGTAGGCTTTGTAACACGATTTCTAAAACATATTAGGCTTGAACCAACAACTAATGTACCATCATAGGATTGGTCTAATAAACAATTCACCATATTTTCCTTTGACTAATACTAGTATAACAAATTAGTATTGTGATAACAATTTCCATAACCTCTTAGTCATGGGTTACTAATAATGTACCCTATTAGGATTTGGTTATCAAATCGTGTACCCTTTTTATCTAGGGATAATAACCTCAGATGCATCTAAGAGTTTATGAGATATAAAACTATAAAAAATGAATTAAAGGGTGGTATAAGTACCAAAATTTACAATATATATATATATATGTGTGTGTTTTATAATAATAAATTCATTCATAATCACCAGAAAACACATGATTTAAAGGTGGTTTTACCAAATTTCCAAATGGTATTAGATAACATGATATAAAAATCTTATCATTTTATAAAAAAAATATCATCAACCAAATAAAATATTTCATATAGCATGTAATAATGGAATTCATGAAACATAAATATTTTAAAAATAGATTTTAAAAAGAAAAAAATGGGAGAAAAACATAAAAAATTATCTATAACACATTTCTTAACATTTACATAATAGAAAAAAAATCATTTGTCTCATTTGAAATGATTGTTTTTTAGAAATTGAAATAATGGAATTTTTAATAAAAATATTTGAATGAAATATCAATAATTAATCTCTTAATAAAATATCAACTTCAATAAGATGCTGTTTACCTTAATATAAATGTTAACATTCAACATGAATCATAAAAAATGGATCGTGAAAAAATTCATAATAGTTTAGAAAAGGTTAATTAAAAAAACTTTAAACCTTTTACACCTAAAACGAATTTTTAACACTAGAATAATTAAAAATATGAAGAGGTAATATTTATGAAATCATATGTGGAATATCAAAAAGAGGATCAATAAAGGAAATAATTTTTAATATTTCAGAACATGATTTACGAAAAGCCAAAAAATTAATATAATGAAAAATATTTCATTTGATGTTTCTTAAATATATAATTTTATGATCACTAAAAATAAAACATACTTGTATTTAGAAATATTAATCTATAATAATTTTTGTAATAGTGAATATGTATAAAATATATAATTTGGAGGAAGATAATTATTCATAAACATTGACAAATTTTATGATGAATCAATTTCACAAAATGTTAATTTGTATAAAAGTATTTGGAATTGAATTATAATATAATATTAACTTAGATTAAATTAATCCTTTACACCCATTGTAAAAATGATCTTATTATGACATAAGAAAAGATTATGAGTCAACAAAACCCCTTGCAAATATCATAATCATTAATGTAATAGTCTATCAGAAAGGAGGTTTTGATAAAAAAAGAGATTAAATAATAGTATATGAATTAAAATTCAATAAAATAATATTTTTTTATAAATCATCTTATAATAATAGTGTTTAAGAATAATCATTATAACTTGATGAAAAAAATTGATTTATGAAAAAATAATTACATCTTTTTTTACTTTAAAAGAAAAATTACATAATTGAGTGACCATTAGAAAAACACACAAAAAGATGAAAGATGAGATTATAATGATATAAATTTTCATATTGAGAGTATATACAAACAATTAATTAAAATAAATGGTGGTTAGGCAATGAGTAATAATGAATAAAAATAGATACAAGAAAATCCCATACATTGTGTTCTCATTTATTCAAATGAACTATAACAAAATTTTTCAAAAATATAACTCTATCAGTTACTTGTTTATTTATATTATTCATATTTATTACCTTTTATAATTAATTATAATATAGTTTAAACTATGTTTTATTTCATTTTAATAATCCAATGTATTTAATTAAAATTATTTTTTAACTGATTTGTAATGTATATGCTAATAAAACATCTTTGATAACATGATAATGATTATTTGATTATATAAGGTACTAGAATATATTTTTATAATTACATATAAATTTAAAAAATCTTTCCCATAGAGTATTATGTTTTGTTCTTGGAGTCAAAATCAGTGGCATGCATGTTTCAGTAAACTTTAATGAAAAATTGTTGGTATATTTTTAATAAGTCAATTTTAATATTGACAATACAAACCTTTTGTATTCACTCCTAACTATTACATAATTTTAAAGATAAAGAATATCACATTTATTAATTTGAGCAAAAAATAATTATGTATATTGGAAAAATAAGGGTCATTCATCACTTATAAATAATAAAAATAAAATTTTATTTAAATCCTTCTTCTTTAACCTTTTGAAGACCATTTTTTACATCTCATAGTTTGGCACCATAGGTTATACATCAAAAAAGAGAGATATAAAATCCCATATTAATTATGAATATGGAAAGTGAATCAAAATAACAATGTTGAGAATAATAATAATCATATTATTATAAGAATATGATCAACATAAAAATCATGGGGGAAAACATTTAATAATGCCATTGATTGTTTGAATGTATAAAAATGAAACATAATTTCATATTTCTCTAATAACACACATAGTTGTGAACAAATATAGAATAATTATCATGAATAAAATTAATACATAATCATAAAATTAGAATTTTAAAAAATGAATGAATTACTATCACACATATCAATCATTATCACATTAGATACATTACATTACCTAATGAATTGAGGGATATATAATTTCGATACAACCCAAAACATCCTAATATATACATAATCAAATATTCATCATGAAATGTATAATACTAATATATATATTATAATTAACAGAAATGAATGGGTTTCATATTTCTTTTATAAATAATGAGTTCATGTATAAAAATGGTGTTCTAAAATAAATAATACAAACATATTCTTTATAAGAATCTTCATTATTAAGTGAAGAATAAAAAAATCAATAGGTTTAAGTTATTATATTTGGAGTGAATTTTTTATGGAATCTATTTTTATTTGTATTGTATATTACTATGGTAACATGTGAATCCATGATATAATAAGAAATAACAGTGAAACGGGTATGAAATATGTAAGTCATTTGTCCACATGCACAAAAATATGCGGTTTTCATTCATTACATAATTTGATATGGGTACAAAATCATTTTTATTTTAAATATTCATACTGATAAAATAAATATAATATTAATAAATTATATGATTTTTTAGAATAATCCTTGAAATTAATTTATAGAAAAATTAAAAACGTCATTCTTGGAAGTGGTAGTTCAGTTGCACACATGATAATTATATCATTTATTTCATTAAAATGGGGAAAAGAAAGTAATTTTTTCCTAGAAATAAGAAAATATAAATATTTAGATAATATTTATTTCATCATGAATTGTTAGGTATGTTATTTTTCTATGACAATGATATAAAATGAAAAATATTAATGAGTGATAATTCATTACATTGAGAAACTGAACAATATCTCGATGTACATTTTTTAATTCGTGTCCTATGATAATTTCATTTCACTAGAGGACTCTTGAAGTGGATCATTATTATCTATTAATTAAAATAGAAATATTTTCATTATATCTTATAATTTTCAATGAACATTTAATATTTCATGTGGGGTTATGGTTTATATGTTGATGTAGTGACATTTTTGAAAATAGATCTTCTTAATATAATTGTTTCTTGTGATAGACATTTCTATATGACTCTAAATTTTAAATAAATTATATTTTAGGTATTTCTTAATAAAAACCTCAAACATTAATTTTGAAACATAAAATGATTTATCTCTTTTTCACTTCATCAAATATTTTTCTATTGATTTTCCTTTCAATGTTTACAACATTTATAACTTTGTCAACAAAATTTTATAAGAAAAAAAAATTACTTTATTATAAAAATTGTAAATTATTATTTCTGATTTCGAATACATTTATCAAATATCATTTATATGGGTGAGAAAAATTAATAATATATATATCAAACATTTAATGTTATTTTTATTAAAAAAATTATATAATTAGAATGAAAATTATGTTTACGATAAATTTATAGTTTTTTTTTCATTTACATTACATGAATTTTTTTATTACTAAAAAATAATATTTATGAAGATTTCAAATTTACAACAAACCAATATCCACCTTGTGAATATTAAATCAAATGAAAAGACCCAAAAAAATTTGAAATTTTTTTGTACATGTATTCCAAAATATAAATCCATGGTTTTATAAACCAAATGTATTATATTAAAAATAAATTATCACTTATTCTATTAAAATTTAATTAGTAATAATTTTTACTAATTTTTCATTTATTTATATTCAAATGATTGAATGAAATTATTTTTATTAGTGAAAATAATATTTTCACTATTAAACATAAAATGAATTTTATATTAAAAATATAAATAATCATTTTAAGATAATATATTTGTGTTAAATCTAAAAATAATATTCACATCATAAAATTATAATTATAAAATTTTAAAATTTCATATGAAAATGAAAATAAAAAATGTTTGTAAATTTTTTTTATTAGGAAAATTTCTTTTTAGATACCAACAATTATTATTGTCTGTCATATCAAATAAAAATTATATTAGTATTAATTTTTTATTCATATAAATAACATATCTTTATCATCATCGATGACTATAGTATATATTTAGGGACAATTTTTACAACATGTGTGACCATGTAGTTATGAGAATAATTGTTATTCGCAGAATGGTTAAAAAACATGATGGTGAAGACCATTATAAGGATCCTTCCGATCCCAACATGGAATAATGTTATTATAGAATGAGAAGAATCTGTTGAACCTGGAACTATGGGTTGTGGTGGTGTCATCCACAGCTATTGCAGATTCATTAAAGGTTACTTCTATTTTTCATTGGGAGTGGTTTTGAGATTGAAGGTGAATTGTGGGAGATGATCATGATAATCATATATCCAGTGCATCATGGATAAAGGCTCATTTGGATGGAATCAAGTTCAAAATTGTGAGATGGAATTTTGAAGGCATATTCCATGAACTTACCATGAAAAATAATCCCATTACAGATTGAGATAAATTGACTTGTGGATCAACACAAAAAGGAATTACACATGTATACAAGGAATCCAATTTTGCTATTAATGTTCTCTCGAAGGGTGATATCATGAAAGCATGTTCATGGTGGTCCATTGTGATTGTGGAATTTTTATCAGACTTATTTAAGATGAATTCATGCAATTAATTTCATAATCAACTTTTCAAACTCTTATGTGGCTATAATAACAATAAATTTAATAAAAAATATGAACATGAACTCTAAGTTCATGAGCAATTTGATTATTATATTATTTATTAATAAATGCATCAATTTTTTAGGATAGTATTTCATGTGAGAAAATATATCAAGAACATTATAATTTTTAATGTAAATTAATATAGTATAATATAGTGTACTTAAAACACGAGACATTGGTATCAAGGCAGTGGATATGGATTCAACATGGACATTGGAAATGTGTTCTGTAATATCACATAAAACCAATTTTTAATTCAATAATTCAATTAAATCATTTTATGATCTCCCTCAGTGGTGGAATAAATATCTAATCATAAAATAGAAATTAATTTACTATATGGGAATACTCAAGTGAAGACTGAACTTACTAATAGTGTGATACACATTTAAAACACATATATATAACACTTTTCTGTACCCTTAGATGCAAACATCGATTTTTTATTATCATATTTGATGAAAAAAATAACTAATATGATTACTAATAATCCCTTATAAAAAATCAAAAAAAAAATTAATGGATTGAAAAACATAACAGTGATAGGAAAGATGCCTAAAAACTAACCAATCATCGACTTCTCACTCATATATTGAGAAAAGGTGTGCAGTCCAACCCCACTATTCTTCTGAGATTCATATGTATAAAATTATCTACTGTCACCACCAGTTCAATATATTATTTAATATTAATCCATATCCCAATTGATATACATATCATTATTATTCATTATAAAAATAAAGAGAAACATGTTAGATAAATCATCTTGAGACATCCTATTGACATCACATTGACTTTCACTATTATATCGAATAATATATAAAACTAGAATTTATAAATGATCACATTACACAACATAAATTGACTTGATATTAATTTATATCAATGGTAAAGAAAATATAAATCGATATTGAAGGAGTTACCAAACAATAATCAATACAAAAAACACCATAAAAACCTATATTATTTAGGAATAAATTGAGGAAGGAAGGAGGGAGATCCATAAAAAATGGAAACTCCCAATGTGAATTAATAATATTAATTAAAATAGGGTTTTATGTATACAATTTAGTTATATTAATTTTTTTTAAAATGTGCAGATCATATCTAAAAGATGGTTATTACGAACCATAATGTGTTTCCCTTTGATGTATACCCTGCACAACAATAATATTTGGTTAAATGATAGGAATAATCTCTTTTATATTTCACATATTCATGATATTCCCTCAACACTAATAAACCCGTATCTTATTATAATGTAATATCCCTTTAATAACAAAAAATTATGAGTTTAATTTAATGGATTTTAATTTATTAACATTCAATGATATTTTGGGTTATATTTTTGTGAAGACCCGGAATTTCCATGGAATTTTTTTTTAAATAAACGGTAATTTTATGAGCCTGTGAAAATTGATGACATGTGATTCTGAGGTCCATTATGCCCAAAATTAGTTTCTAAAGTATTGTTTTGGTATGTTCAGTAAACATATGTCAAGGTTTTTATATCTTTTGATTCGGTGCTCGGAATTGAAATCTACGGGAACCGCTAAACTCACAGCACCTGTATTCTCTTAAGAATACTTTCATCTCGACGATAGATGGTCAAAAAAAATATATAGTTTTTGGTTTTTTAATAAATGAATTAAACAAAAACAAATTTTTATCTTTATTTATCTTTTGGTTGATTAAATCCCCCATGTGGAAGTTGGTGGTGGGGACCACCACACCTTAACCTCCCAAATTTGGAATGGTGGTAGGGACCACCCAAAACTAACCTTCTCTTCATGATTAATATGGTGGGTACCCACCGAGTTTGTAACCCCTTGAAACTCCCCATTAAAGGGGAGAAACCCTCAAACATCCATTAAGTCTAGATGAGCCTCTTTAACTACCCTAACATTAAATTGTTGCAATCCTCATTATTAAATTGAATTGTGCAAAACACAAGAATTAATTAGGTAGATCCGATTTAATTAAAACACCCATTTGAATTTTTTTTCCAGTGATTATATAAAAGATAAACATTATCTATTATTTTGGGTTGGAATTTGTATTTTGGTGGAAGCTAGGAGAGGAGGGAGAGCATAGGGAGAAAATCTCTCACCAACGAAGAATGCAGAACACGTTCTTTCAACGAAGAACGTCGGTGAGGATCGTCGTTGAAATCCTTCTTCTAAACCTCCTTCGACGTAAGACGTGTTCATCTACAACGAATCAATGTCTACCTTCTCGTTCCAATGCCGACAATCAACTAAAAAAGGTAGGTAAGTGTTTGATTTGATCAATGTTTTTTTCCTTATATGATGTTTTATTCCCCTGAACCTCTTGCTATCAAACTAATGCTGAGGTACTGGGGCATACTAATACAACCAAATTTATCGGTCGTACTTCTTGTGGTGTGTTCTCTGCGTTCTTCTTTGGTGATGAAAAATGGAACATTTAGGTTTTGTTGGGTGACGTAACAATCCCAAATTAAATCCCCAAATACATGATGACCTAACAGAGGTGTGACGATGATAGTGGGTGACAAACCAAAATGGATCGGGAAGACCGTTCTTCAACTATTATTCGAGCGGGTGAATCATAACATATTTTTGGAGCCGATCAGAGTCCCGAAAACACTTGTAATGTTTTGGAACATTGGGGTGACCTAAAGTCTAAAGTTTCATATTGACCAGACCGTCAGAATGAAGAATGAACATCACGGGAGGCGCACTGGCCAGAAGTGTCATTTCTTGAAAATTCTACATTACATGGAGTATACATCCGAAGAACACATTTTGTATCATGGTTGTACTGAGGCTAGGGTTTCAAGTTTCAGATGTGCATCACATGGCATGTGACCCGGGTCACATGGTGTGTACTCTATACATATCTTGGAAGAGTTGGATTTATGAGAATCAGGGAGTATTCTATGAAATACACGGACACAGGAATAATAACACGAACATGCGACATGATGTGTACTCTTCACACAGCTATGAAGAAGAAGCTATAGGAGACTCGACATGTATACCAGGAATACATGGGCACGGGGTGAAGTACACGGGTATGAACTCCACCACATGGACATTAAAGGACAGGGACACGGTCTACCCCATGTACCAGTTACACGGGTTGGAGAACACGGAGTTGACCTCGATTTCTTGGACACGACGTGTAACCATACCACACTTCATGTACTTTATTTTCTACATGACCATCCATTCATCACAGTCCATTGCACATGGGAAGTACCTTAGGTCTGACTACATGGTGTGTACCATATTCCAACACGCCGTGTACTTTTGGTAAATGGATTGGTCATCTCATCCTCTGTGTCTTGGACATGAATGGTTTTGTTTTTTCCTCTATGACATGGTAGGAACTTGGAGATAATTTTTTGAGGGACATCAAGACAATTGGAGTATCGGCTTTTAGCTTGTGGGGTGGATCCTCCTGAAGACAAGTGACCATAGTGAAGATACCTAGTAGCTGGCTAAGACCTAACGACTGCTGACCGATTCGACCTGGAGTGACTCGACTAGCCTAGTGGGTAACACCTTTGTGTCGTAGCAGACCAACATTATAGAGCACCATTATGTCACGGAAGACCCACGATACTTGACATGAGTAGTACATCAAAAGGCTACGAGGGGGAGCATCATGGTGATGCTGTAGACCCACGGTACTCGATAGGAGAAGTACCCCAACTGTCCCATGTTAGTGAGAAACACCTTGGTGTTGTGGAAGCCGTACTATACTCGATAGAAGAGGAGTTATCCAGAAACCGAGGTTTCAACAATGTGACTGGAGATGTTATTTGTTAGTACCCCTAGAATAAAATCCTTGTTTGAGGTGAGTCAGTTTTTCTATGTGCTTCCACATTATTGAGATGGATTTCATGATAACATAGGTATATGTATAAGCATATACCTAAGTGGGGTTATCATTTCATTTCATACTTTTTGTCTTATCTTTTTTGTATTTTGTGAGTAATTGAGGGTCTCTGGGTCCTTACTGAGTATCATAATTCTCACAACTACAAGAGCAATGCTCGATCCTCATTGTGTTGGATGTAGACGATGGACGGCGCTGACTGAGGCTGAGAGTAGCAAGACTGGATGGTACCGAGAGGTGGACCACACAGCGTGATGGTACATGGAGGAGACGAATGGATGTGGAGTGTTGTGGAGGATATTTCTACCTACTCTTCAGGTAGATGTTTCTGATGGATGTTCTTGGAGCCTTTATACTTTTTTTCAGATTCATATACTTTACAGTTGGGCATGTATTTACGGCCCCTTTTACTTTTCAGCACTCTTTTGTTATACAGTTTACATAGTGTTTTGTATCCAGCTGTGTGCTCTATTGTGTGTGTTTCGTGTTATAAAGGCAATTCATTCCCAGTTTTAATGAATTACGCATTTGGTTCTAGTCGCCAGCCCCTGGCCTATGGAAGGCAGGCTTGGGGTAGTCACAGAATGGGCCCAATGGGACGAGTTGTGAAAAATATGTATCAATGGGGTCAGTTCTAGGGGGAAAATTACGACTATTGTCTTTATTTTATATGATGCAATAGTGTTATATTTACTTAGTGTGATTTTTACTTTAGGGAATTTAGTGTTGGTGCAGTGCCTAATGTATCAATACACCAGGTAAAAGACTACTGCTTTCTGACTCAGTGCATGAAAACACTGATTGCATGTGTGTTTTTAAAAGTTTTCATAATGTTAGATCAACTAGGTTAGCTCACCAGGAATAATCTTATGAGAGTGTCACATCTTTTTCTTTCAGTATGCCTCCCCGCAGATGACCAGTGAGAGTTCTTAGAGTCATACAAAATGAAATCCCATCATGTAACGAGGCCACGGTGCAGGGCTCTATCACAGTGGAGGGACCAACGGTACCACTACCCATTGGTCGATCGATTCCACCTGCCCCATCAGAAGTGTGCGAACACCACTTGAGTGCAATTCACGAGATCTAGTGCCAGAGGCTGCCCAGGATCAAGGGTGAGATGAATCTGCATGAAGTTGAGGATTGGCTTGAATCTATGGTGAGAGTCTTTAGAATGGTAGGGACACCAACCGACTTTATGTTGATCCTTGCCATGAATCTCCTTCAAGCAATAGAAGGCAGATGATTTAGCTGGATGGTCGAGGTGCATGATGAGGTGACACTTCTTTGGGTAGAATTCGAGAGCTTGTTTTGTGTGGAGTTTGTTCTAGCCACCCTACGTGCAGTGCTAATACATGAGCTAATTCATCTACAGTAGGGAAGCTTAATGGTTTCTCAATACTCAACGAGTTTCACCGACCTCTCGTGCTACTCTACAGATATTGTGTGAGAGCAGTTATTTAGGTCTCGGACCTTCGATCAGGGGCTAATGAGAGATATCAGGGCTTCGACGATCTCACTTACAATTCCAATGCTGGCGGGGGGGGGGGGGGGGGCTAGAGAGAGCCCTCCTACTAGAGAGTTTCATTGATTACTACTCACTAGAAGTAAGATACCCCACCAGTAAACACCTACATAAGTCTTCTGTAGCAGACAGTAGACATATGTCGCAGAGTTCCAAGAGGGCCGGACCTACATGAAGATGACTTCATGACTCAGTATCGGTTGTGTGGGGAACCCGGTGCATATACATACAATCCAGAAGTGGGCCGTGTATCTCACGCACCAGGAAGGGTGACATGGCTCTTCATTGTCCGACCCGCCATTAAGATGATCAGCAGGTAGTCAAAGTACCTCCCATGCAGAGACAGATATTTGATCGCAGCTATCCGCAGGAAGCATGTGGATGTCGTAAAGGATCTGGTCATCCAGCTAGTAGTGGACATTGTTTCGAGGTGTTACTGGAACCCCCACCAGGATATTCACCGTGACCACTGGGAGTAGGTGGACATCAGAGAACATAGTTCTAGGAAACTGAGTCTTACGATCATGGTTCTATGGATATAATTTGAGGTACCATATGTGTCTACTCCACCTTAGTCGTTGTTCTTAGAGACACAAGTTCCAGTAAATTTTTCATTTCCACATCCCTCGTTTGGAGCTCAGAGATTTTGATGGAGCCATTGGCTCGATACATACGGAAATAGACTCCTATGGGAGCAGACTCACCAACTACGCACTAGTGTCTGCAGTGTGAGCTTACAATAGGAGGCGAGATCTTCGGCTAGGATCTCCTCGTAGTAGTTTCGCGGCCATACGATGTCATAATGGGTATGTACTAGTTATCTAAAGTCCATGATCAGATGAAATATATTAGGCGCAAAGTTTGGTGTGTTTGTAAGGATGGGACCAGGTTTACCTTCCCCGGCATGAAAGGAGCCTTTGTAGTACTTGATGGATTTTCCAAGAGGAGATTACAACTGATCACTCATCAGTGGGCCGGTCTTACCCTCGGAGAAGTTGATGGGGAGAGTTCAACTTATCCTGTAGCGGTGGACTAGTACATGGATATTTTCCTTGAAGATGTTCCAGTTCTACATCCTCTAATAGAGGTGGACTCATACATTGACCTTTACCCTGGGACGACACCGATATCTACACCATCATATCGGATGGCTCCTGTGGAGTATCGCGAGCTGTGGGTACAACTAGAAGAAATTCAGAGGAAGGGATTCATCTGGCCGAGTGTTTCTCCTTGGGTAGCCTCGATTTTGTTCGCCAAGAAGGCGGATGGGAGCTTGAGGCTTTTTGTTGATTACCGTCACCGGAACCAGGTGAGCATAAAGAACAAGTACCCACTATCAAGGATTTATGACCTCTTTGATCAGATCAAGGGAGCACAATGGTTCTCTAAGATAGACCTCAGATCAGGATATCACCAACTCAGAGTTCAAGATGTGGATGTTCAAAAGATGGCCTTCAGATGTTGGTACGACTATTATGAGTTCTTCTTTATGCCATTTGGCATATCCAACGCTTCATCAGTGTTCATGGGAATCATGAACATGATTTTCTATCCATACCTCGATCACTTTGTTGTAGTCTTCATTGATGACATTCTGATCTACACGACTACTGAGGAGGAGCATGCCTACTATCTACAGGTAGTACTGGATACACTCCGAGATAACCAGATATATGGTCAGATCTAAAAGTTCCAGTTTTGAATCCTTAAGGTTTAATTTTTGGGACATGTCATCTCGGAGGTTGGAGTTGCAATGGATCCTCTTAATATTGATTCAGTACTTACATGGGAGCCACCCAAGAGTGTGACAGAGGTGTGGAGTCTCCATGGTAAGTCTGGTTACTACAGGAGGATCCTATCAGACTTCTCCATAGCTGCAACACCACCATCTACCTTGAAGATGAAGAGGAAATCCTTTTTTTGGTTGGAGAGATTCCAATAGAGAATTCAAGAGACTAGGTAGACGCTGACTAGTGCCCCCAAATTCAGGCTTCTAGAGGAGGGCGTAGGGTATGTAGTTTACCATTAAAAATCAGGGACAAGAATCAGATGTGTCTTGATGTGGGAGAAGGCATTGATTACTTATGGTTCACGACAACTGAGACACACGAGAAGAACTATGCTACCCATGACTTAGAGTAAGAAATTGTGGTCTTTGCCTTCATGATGTGGCAACACTATTTGTGTGTTTATATATATATATCATGTGATATATCATTTGAGGTATTCTGGACCTGATGATGAATGTGTGGTATTCTATGTGCCTATAGAGGAACCTGATCCACACAAGATTATATACATTTGTTTTATAAAACTATTTTTCTTATTATACATGGAAAGGATTTATTTTATATTCATGTTTTGGGATACATTTGACACTTTTGGAGCTGGACTATAGCATATATATCATACCATGCTAAGGTAACCGATTGGTACCTGAAAAAACTTCTTGGATGCTGGTTCTGGATCACGGATTATGCAACATGTTTCCACAAGGGTACATCGTTTCTAGGAGGATAGGACCATGCTATTGATTTGGATTCCCCTGGAGTTACCCATAAAATATTTTTTATTTTTTTCATAAACATTATTTTATTAGTTCTACTATTTGTTCCAATTATATAACTATCTCATTTATATTATTTCATGATCATTTATTTCCATTAATTATAATTTTATTTAATTCCATTTTTTATAAGTTTCATCTTCTTTTATTTATAATGCATCCATTATTGATTAAATTTTATACCGATGTGCTACTCTGATCATGGGGGTATATTCTCCTTATTATACCACCTATAGACCCTCAATATTTGTTAGAAGTATATAGAATATGGGGAGGCATGCTTAAGTCCATGTTACCAATTGAATTAGGGAGCTATTTCCATGTCCCCCATGTTTGGACATTTCAAAGTGGTATGACATGTTATTTTCCTTGAATGATTATTATACAACCATAGATTACTGATTTATGGGATTTTACCAATAGATCGATATAGAAAAAGGTAGGTTTTTCACATTCATCATCATATGAATAAATAGATTCAAATGTATTTCATATTCAATTCAATACATGTTATATTATATATTTTATATCTTATTATCATTTTCATACCATGAAGGTGTAATTATATAACATGATTAGTCTGACAAAAATATCATTTGATTCTTTTCAATACTTATCAATATTCATTTCCATTCGATATCATGACTTGTTATAATTGTGATAAAATAAATTGTCACTATTGCTTATGCATCAACCTAAATTGAATTATCCCACATTTCTTGATGGTGACAATGAAAATAATTTTTTTTAATGATTTGATCCATGTAAAATTGGTATCATGGGATGAAACATTTATAGTTCGGATTAAATGGCTTATAATAGATATTTATAATGTTTTTGTAAAATTATTATTTGCGATTGTAACCCATATAAATGAGCCATTATATATACTAACATTCATTATTAAGAAGTTAAAGGAGAAAACATATTTACACATGCATGGATACCAATTGTATCTTACAAAGAAAATTACATTTATAACATTGTAATGATAAATAATCTAGCTAAAATATGATATATATATATATATATATATAATAATTCATAAAGAAAATAATTTCATTTATGAAGGGTAATAGACCTATTATTTGGGAATCATGTCACACATGACTAAATACCCAAATTCAAAAAAATACCAAAGTTGGTCGACATGGGAATGGTGCTAATGAGATAAACCCGTTAAGGGTATTATTTTATATTGGTTATTTATCTTCTAAGGGTTTCACATAAATGAACCCATATTAGTATGAAGGTCATATGTAGGACTCTATATACTTTTTTGATTTAATATTAAATTCTATAGGGGTATAGAAAAACTATAATTGATCATTTTTTTACTGTTTTTAAATCTTCTTTTAATGTTATAAATATTATAATATGGTGATATATTATTTTACCAGTCACAATTTAATGATAAAATAGAATATCCAAAATTTTAGATTTTTTATTATGAATTTTTAGTTAATTAAGTTTCCAGTTCCACCCTAAATATTGTTTTTTAAAAATATTAAAGAAATGATTTTTTCTATGAAATGTATAATCCATCATAAAATTCTGATTGAATATATTATTAAATAACAGTTATGAAAAAATTTCCCTATTATGTTTCATGGGGAGAGAGAGATAAAGTAATCAATAATGAATTATTAAAATAATGTATTTAATATTTTATATATATGAATTGTATTTTATTTTGAAAAAACTAACGATCATTTTAACTCATTAAAATTTAATTCTTAATGGTTATTTTGGAAAGTACCTTTATGTATGGGAAAGTATTAAAGGATTCCTAGAGATATTCTTTGAATGGTATCAGGATAATTGGTATGGAACACTGGTGACTTCTTCTTTGGTCTCTTTATTCATAGTACATAGGAAAAAAAGCCTAGTGATCTTTGTACACATGAACGTTTTTTGATGTTTATGCCTGGTATATGTATGGGGATATCCCAGTTACGCTAGTGACCTCTGCTGGAAAATATTTGATAAATTATTTGTTACAGTTTTTTGGAACAGAAGTACCATTACCGTACTAGTTTCTAGATATAAAATCTAAACTCTTAGAAATACGGGTGATTGTATGGTGAGCCAATACTCTAGTGTGTATTACCATATACAAATACACATTGAATTTCATCTATTCACACTCAATATTTTCATTTTGACCTTCCACAGTGATCTCACCTATTCGTCTACTCAATTATGATTTGGGATTGTTTGTCCAATGATTTATATGTGATTTCATATTCCTTGTTAATAAGGGTTGACCCTCATTGGTTGATGATTATCTATATGAAAAAATTTACCACTTCTAGAGAGTGATGAATGGAGAAGTAGATAACTTGAAATATACACCCTTAAATGTGTAATATTTATCAATTTAGAGTCCTTAGGTCTAGTGGGAGACCTTGTCGACTTTACTGTTTTTATACCCTTGTAGCTCAGTATAATTTTTATGATTTGGTGAAACATTTCTAAAGGATGGTATGAGATTATATATTCTTTCTATGGAATGATTATGATCTTATGATATCATCATGAATATTGAATGAATGATGATTGAGTAATTAAATATAGTAATAGAGATTATTTAGTTTTTAATGAATAACATGAGTTCCTGGGTATTGAAACATGCATCAATAGGAAGGGTAATTCCAGTGTTTGGTCTAGTTGACTGGTGTATGCAATGTAGACGCCGGATTTTTTGAAAATGACTTCATCGGGAAGAATGTCATTCGATAAATAATGGCATATGTACGATTAATTATTTTTAAGATGAGTTTCAAGGGAATGTGTGATTTAATTAAAGCTAAATAATTATATTGAATGACCCATTATATCATATTTACAGAAACCTTGTGTTAATGTGACTTCAGTTCATACTTAGTGGTATATGATGTAATCCTTCTGTAAATGAAATATTTTTATAGATCCTATTTCACATGGTAACATTTTATAAACGAACATTAGTGAGTAAAAAATTATGTTTCTAGGATTGATTGTTTAAAATATTATGTTTTCTAGACTCGTTACACATATCATGTGTAAAATAAAAAGTATGTTCTTATGACGAGGTTCAGACTATAGATAGACTAGGTGAAATGCGACAATTTACTTGTTATAGCACCGTGGTATTCATGGCCAGTTGATACATTTTAGGGGACTAATTAAGGAAAATATAGCCTGCTTGTAGTAAGAATCACTTATCATGGAAATACACGCCCATCAATAACATCATAATGCACTCATGACATAGAGACAACCATGACTGATTTTATTTTCATCTTATATATTTTTCTAAGTGGTAATCCACTATAGTATGATCTACATATCTATATTTTTATGTAGTGGAAGATAATCCTCAATCAATCTAATTGATGAATGTCTTAAAATAAACCAGATGGGTAGGAGAACAGTAATTGCTGTTTATGGGTGTTGAAACATGAGGCATATTAAAATTCCAAAAAATTCGTAGTAAATATTTCAATAATTAGGGAAAAAGATAGGGGTTTTTTTATGTCAGAACATATGTGTGAGTTGAATTATCAACATTTCATAATTTTTTAATTATATTTTTCATGTGAAATTATTTATTTTCACTTTTCAATTAATTGATTAAAATTATTATTTAATTATTGGAGTTGACGAATAGTCAGTAATTAATGTCCATCATCTGATAAGTGTAATGAAATATTCTGTCTGGTCATTAGATGATATTTTTGGCTCTCAAATTCTGTTTAATTAATTAAATAATGTAAGGATGATATCCTCCGTAAATTCTAGGAAATAATTTAATTATGGATTTGGGGGAAGTGAAAATTTGAGTGTTATAAAAATATTACCTTATGATGATACATGTATTATGGATTGGGAATGTTTCCAATAATGTGATATATAAATAATATATTGGTTGTTTTAGAAATGTTTAGGTAAAAGGATTCACTGAATGTATGGTTTTGAAATTTGTGAGAATACATAAAAGAATCTATACATACATTCAAAAAACATATTTAGAATCCCGTTATAGGGACATTTCATCCATATGAGCCAATCATTTTCAATATATATAATCAAATGTAGTTAAATTTGAGATCTCTTACATAAACTGAGGCATATAGTGAGGTTTGACATCAGCGTCACCATTAATATTATAATATTTTTGAAAAAGTGTGAATTTAGGATTTTTAGAGAAAATCCCATGATACATAGCTGATTGGGATAACAAGGAATACAACTACTCATTTAAATAGATAAACTTACATGGACTGTCTCTATGACACTAAAGGTGTTCTTAAATACTAATTTTCCATAATGTGATCATAATGAATCTAAATTGATAGTGATATATATAGAATATAAGGAGGTGATAAATATAGTATGGGATAATAAAAATTTAAGTGAAAGAAAAATTCCATAGTTTTGAAAGGTACATGTAAAATATATCATAGTGTTTTATTTTTTAATTTTTAAATTGGATAGATAATAGTGACATGGGTACCACCTAATTAAATTACAACATTTAAGTGTGTTAGGAATGGTAAATTAAATGAATCAATTTTATATTGAATTATTAGAAAAAATTATGTCATTAGATATTTAATTTTTTTCACCAAGGCATCTCATGGTCATCGAGATCTGAGATGGGGATATTTTATTGCACTAGGATTTTGAATCGTGTAAATTCTAATACAATTTGAATGTTTCATTTGGTTGATGTTCCAAATTATAATCCAATATCTATAATGAATTTTCGAGAATTGGAAAAAATATAACCCTATTTTTGATGTGGTTTATAGACATAGATGTTCCTATGGTGTTAGAAGATTTTTGAAAGTGTTCTCCCCCAAAAGAATATTTTTCTTGAATTATAAAAGGGCCCATAGATGTCCCAAAAATAGTATTTTCCATGATCAAAAAACATATTGTATTATTTTTTAAGGGACATGGTTTATTTAACTCTTTTAGGTGGAACATTAAACCTAGAAACCATTTGAAACAATTGTAGATTCATCAAATCATTGGTTCACAATTTCTCTAATATTGACCTACCCATGCAAGGGTGTGTAGAACATGGAAAATATCCCCTCATACACTAAATATAGTTTATTGAATCATGTTCATAGAGTACATGAGTAGTTCCGGTTATGTAGTTCATCAATATGGATTCCACAAATTTGTTCAAACCATATGGGTCACTAAAAGGATAGAAATTACATCATTCCCTTAAATCCTTATTTATAATGTTCCTCTAATTTCCTTATGATTTGTCCCATTCATAATTTACTTGAATACTCCTTTGGTCACTCTTTTATGCTTCTTTCATATATCCCCCAACTGAGTATGAAATCTATTTTCATATGATGTTATGTATCTATATTGGTATTTCATGGATCTCTCTTTCATCATAATTTATTTTCTATCTCCATATTAAATGTTAATTCCCTGAAATAAAATATTACATGTTACTGGTTCTTTTAACTAATCTTCAAATTTCTCTCATTCTTTATTGAATAAATGTCTGATAATGAAAGTGTGAATAATTCTAAGATATAGTAATGTGGAATAGTTTTGTATCCATTAATTTTTTGTTGGTTATAAATAATTGTCATTATACTGCAATATATATATTCTATGCTCTTCTCATAATATGGGGAATACCATAAAATAAATACTTATAACTAACCCATGATTCCCATCAGACCACTATATATTGTTTGTGGTCAAGACCACTAACCAAAACAACTTTTATGGTAATTTTTATTGTATGATAAATTCTCACCAACATTCATTAGTAATTAAATATCCCCTTGGGTGTGTTCATTAATATTTACTATCATATATAGTATTTATTTTAAGAGTTAAATGATTGGGTTAGACTATTGTGGTCCATGGTAAATTTTGGATTGTTTGATTAATATATATTATCAACATAATATAAAAAGTTATTTTAGGTTGAAATTATATAAAATTGAAGACTGCATTTTCTAATAAAACAACCAATAGTGTGCACTGCATTATATATTAATGACATTTAGATACATGATATGTGTTTGACATTACATATTCATGTTTTGTTTCCTAGGGCCTTATTCCATGTTAATTAATGTATTGAATAGTTTCAACTATATTAAATTAAGATTCAATGGTAATAACATTTCACTATCACCTTCAGGGAATTTACTAATGAAATATTAGTAATTATTTTCTGGATATGTAACTAGTAATGGATTCCCTAAGTATTTACTGAAACTTAATACCTATATATTTAGGTTGTGTAGTTTATTATTATTGTAAGTAATGAGTCTATTATTATTATAAGAGAGGCCCCTTTAATATTTAATAATATTATTATGGGAAATATGTCCCTTATTATTATAGTAATGAAATCCCTTAATATTTTGGGGAATGATGTCATATAATATTAAGGGTTATGTCTCCCCATATAATTATTTATGTGATATAAAACACACCTTGTCTGTATAAATTATTATAGTTCAAATAAATAAATTTTCATTTATTTCTTATTTTCTATGAAACACATTGTCATAATTGATTTATATACAATCTTGAGCAACAATATACAAATATTTTGGAATGCTCTACAATAAAGTCTAACTTTTTCTTCTGTATCACATGAAAACAACTTCCATGGATATCTTGTGTCACATGTATGACTATGTTTTACCAAAAAAATAAGATAAACCACTATCATCATAGTTATCCTACTTATATTGGAATTAAATGATTGAATAAGGTTAATTGAATTATTCAAATATGATATGCACAAGAATTATTTTGTGACCAAGAAATTATAAATAAAGATCAAAATAAATGAATTTTATTCCCATAAATGAATTTTATTTTTTAATAATTAATTACTCTCTGTCCTTGAATGATATTAATGAAAAATATTATATATATATTCAATCAAATAAAATATTTTTTATAGATATATAATAATTACAAATGTAATTTTCTAGATGAAAATAAGTATGTTTCTTAAGGAAATTTTTCTCAAATTTTAATTATAACGACCCATACTTTACATAAATTTTTATTACATAAAAATTGAAGCACACTTATTACAATAAATAACAAAACCTGGAAAAGAATGTATAGGTATAGAGTCTTTAGAAATTGGGAAACATAAACAACTGGTTCATAAAGCATCTACTTTGCCTCCCATTAATTTCATCATATCTAGAGTCCCTTTTTGGCATATCCTACATAATAACCTTATTCCTGACCTGTGGAAATAAAACATACAAAAGGGTAAGCTCAAATGCTCAGTAAGTGTAAACAAAAGAAATAAAAATAAAATCATATACATTAGAACATGACTTTTGGAAATATTAACCTGCAAAAGAGTTCATAATTTCATAACATGGGATAAATCATAGTAGTGAAATGTAATCCCAAAAATCACTACTTAAAACATGAAACTTTGTGTCATATACACATAATTATAGAGAATCATTTCTTATTAGTCAAGACTCATTTCCAAGACTATCTTAGTGGACAAAGTCCATTTCTGAACCGAGTTCACTCCTCGTTTCAGTACTGTTTTACTGAACTGGTTTAACTTGCCATTACAGCCATGTCTATCTCATGAGATATAAAATCTTTACCCAATGCATTGGAGGGAGATATAGGTCCCAACCATCTCATAACGATACCATTCATATGTGTGCCACAAAATCATGAATCATACATCATTGCATAACCCATGTAATAAAAATGGGATTCTTAAACAACATGACATCATAAAACAATTCAAATAAGATAAAGGAATTCATAAAAATAATTCCATCACAACATAATCAAATCAATGTATGAATAGGGATAGAAACAGAACCCTATATTATCTTAGATGGAAAATAATTTTGATAAAACATTTGAACTCCATTCTTGAGGAAAATATCCTTTCTACTCCAAAAGCATTTTCCTTTCTTAACATGTCATAAAATTTATACTAAAAGAAGTTGATTAAAAATAAACATGAAAACTTGTAAATGAAGCTTCATGGAAATATTGTTTTAAAAATCCATTCATTCCGTATAATTTAATATAACATTCTTCTCGTTCATTTGTCGGAAAAGCCAAAAATTACCTCGTAAGAAAAACGACAAAATATCCCTTTCATATCTTTTACTAAAAACTCACCGAAAGGTAAAATTCGATTTAAAGAATTGTAGGTGGATGGAACAATATTACATATTGAGGGAACATGTACGTGGATGATAAAATAAACCCTAGTAAATACCAAAGTATAAACAATCTCGGATAAAATGAGATTGTGATATTTTCATTTACCTTAGGTCCAATTTTCTTCGTAAGTGTTCGAATCTCCTGTATAATGATTTAAATAATGTTATTGACTTATTCCAGAATCATACATATTTTTATTATATCATATATGGTCATATTCTTATCTTATTATTAGTAATATTTCATTGCTTCTTGTTATTCAGGTGTTTATTACTTTTTATTCTTATGCGTGTTTTGTCGAATAAATTCTTATTATTCTTTTTAGGTTATAGATAACTCATTTATAGAATGGTATTAGTGTACTATATATCATATTAATTAATTACATTCATTTATATAATCATTATGCAATAAAGATCATGTTGAACGAGTCGCATCACATCGTGGAGACGGTATTCCGTACGTACGCACGAGCGATGATATCATTTCCATGATCGTGAAATTGTAACGGAGTGTATATATACAATTTCAGAGTCAATATAACTTTACAATAATCATATATAGTAATTATTTACACCATTATATCCATCCAAGTGTGTTGGTGGTGGAAAATAGATTACACCACGGCGTGGAGACGGTATTCCGTACATACGGACGTGTGGTGCTTTCATTTTCCATAGGATGGATAGATGGTGAAATAGGGTTGTTTAATACTTATAATAACATATCAGTATATGAGTGATACTTATGTTATTACTTAATAATGAAACAACTAATGAAGAAAATTGGAATAAGAAATAAAGATGAATAAATCGGTAACGGACATTACCTCTTCTTTGAAGCGCTTCTTTGAGACCTCCTTTTGGGGAACTAAAATTGGTTTTTGAAGAAGACCAGAACCTCTAGGATGTCTCTAGGGAAGTGGAGAGAAGAAATTGGTAGGGTTTGGCCGAGATTGAAGGCTCAATGTGGTGTGAGGAAGAGAGGGAGAAGGTTCCCTTTTATAAGGGAGGAGAGGGGCACCTTTGTAAGAACTTAAAATATTATTTTATTATAAAGTCAAATTCGGTTTTTAATAGCTCCAAATTAATATATTTATAAGATAAAGTAGGTATGGGTCGAAATCCTCTCATCCTATAGAATTTATACATGTTTAGGTTCCTATTTTAACCTTATCATTTAGATTTAACATTAAGTTAAATAATTTTACTTTTACTGTGTCTTCTTGTGTTCTTACAATATAAGGTTAATAAACATACTATAACAATCCAAAAAGAACCCCAAGTTGATTATTATTAATATATATAACCGTATATAAGAAATTTGGCAGAATATTAGATTTTTAGTAATAAAATAACAATTAATAATATAATAATTAAAAAAAAACTATTTTATGTCAATTTTGACACTATTTAGTAATTGATTTTTGAGAAAATCATAACAGAATAATTAGTTCGAACCATGGAAATTAAATCAATACTAACATGTCATATTAACCTATAAAATTATTGTAATTTATAAAAAAATCTCAAATTACATTTATTTGGGTATTTATAATGTCAATTATGTCAATATTTCATTAATAAGATAATTACCGCATCATCATTGTATCATAAATTAATTAAATTATTTTAAGTCTAAAAATTACAAATAAAATACCATTATGTTGGAAATCCTTTTATCTTTCTAATGAATATTTATAGTTGAATTTATCTTATGTATAACCCCGTATTAAAAATGATTTACTTATTAAACATTGATTTTATCTATTTTAACCCTTCTTTAAATAAATTAATAATAAATGTCCTAATCTAATCCATGTGGGCCTAAATGGTCATATTTTTATCCTAAGGTTGTTTTTGGTCGAATTACACTTATCCAAGAGAATTAGGACAAGTGTTAGGGTAATAATAATAACACTTTTACCCTTTACTACCCTATTTACTTTTAACGGTGGTAAAAAAAAGTAAAAAGTTACTATTCACCAAAACTTATTTTCATCTCATTGAACCACATTTTAGTCCGTGATATTAACCGTTTCTCTCGTATTTCAGAATTTACACTCACAGAAGCGGTAAAATTATGTTTAATGAATAAATCAGTTTTTTTTAACTACCACTTAGTGGTTTCACTATTCATCAAAAATTGAAAGTTTTCAGAAAAATACCAAAATTTCACCGTAGGCTAATTTCAATATTCCGAATCCAAAAATGAAGTCCATTTTGAAAAATAAAATTTATAAAATTTCAAAAAGTTGTTATTACTATTCATAATGTCTAGTTTTAGTAATATTGTTTAGTGAAACTCAGTACTGCGTACGACGCAACCTATAGTGGAAGGCCGCGATTGCGTGTAAAGAAATCCAATCTAGTGTTGTGTGTAGTGAAAGATTCCTTTGATGATTTATTTTACATAAACACAAAATATTTCTCATAAATAACTCGGGTGATACATTCTACCCCCCTTAAAATGATTTTCACCCTCGAAAGTCATCACTTTGTAACAAAAAGATGAGGATACCTCTCCCTCATCATATCCTCAATCTCCCATGTAGCTTCTTCTAATTGGTTGTTCCTCCATAAAACATTCACCAAGCGAGTGGTCTTGTTTTGTAGGACTTTTTATCTACGATCTAGAATCTCTATCGGCTATTTTTCATAAGAAAGATCTTGCTCCAGTGGTAAAACTTCTGAGCTGAGTACATGTGAAGGATCATGTATGTACTTTCTCAGAAGAGATACATGGAACACATCGTGAACATGAGAGAGATTCAGTGGAAGCGCCAATCAGTAAGCTACCTTTCCAACATGATCCAGTATTTCGAAAGGACCGATATATCTAGGGCTCAACTTCCACTTCTTTCCAAATCTCATGACCCTCTTCCAGGGAGATATTCATAAGAACACTTTATCACCCACTTCAAACTATAAGTCTTTTCTTCGGTTGTCGGCATAACTTTTCTGTCGACTCTGGGCTTCTCTTATGTGTCGTTTAATAGATCTGACCTTTTCTACCATTTCATCAACGAGATCAGGTCCAAATATCTTTCTTTCCCCAATATCATCCCAGCAAGTTGGAGTACTTCATTTCATTCCATAGAGAGCTTCATAAGAAACCATCTTAATACTGGAGTGAAAGCTATTATTATATGAAAATTACACCAAAGGTAGGTGTTGATCCCAACCACCTTTGAAATCCATAGAGCAAGCTCTCAACATATCTTCTAGAGTTTGAATTGTTCTCTCAGACTGACTGTCTGTCTGAGGATGATAAGCAGTGCTGAAACTCAACTCTGTATCCAGAGTATGCTGAAGACTTCTCCAAAACATCGAGGTAAATCTCGGATCCTGATCAGATATAATAGAAAGTGGTACTTGATGAAAAATTACCACTTCCTTTACATATATCCTGGAAAACTGATCCAGAGAGAAATCCTCTCTAATAGCAATGAAGTGTGCAGACATTGTAAGACGATCAACTGTGACACAGAGAGCATTATTGGCTTTGGATATTTTAGGAAGTCCTGTGACAAAGTCCATAGTGATTTTTTCCCATTTCCATTCAGGTATGGGTAATGGTTGTAACATCCCCTTATACTTCTGTCTCTCAGCTTTAATTTTCTGACAAACGAAGCATCGAGAGAAATATTCAGCAACATCTCTTTTCATGCCATCCCACCAGAAGTACTCTTTTAGGTCCCTATACATCTTCGTGCTTCCAGGATGAATAATGAATGAAGAACTATGAGCCTCATCCAGCATATCCTTCTTTAATTCAGAGATGGAAGGAACACAACCCCGACTCCTGATCATTATTATCCCATCACAATCAAGGATGAATTCATGAATATTTCTCACCTTCTTTTGTAACTTTACATCTTATTTCTGTGCCTCTTTAATATTCACATGTATAGATGGTTGAACATTCATTTGAGAAAGATACAATTTTCCCCCTTCCATTATAATTCCAAGATCCATCCATTTTAAATCCATAAATATTTTATCTTTTGTGATCCTCATCATGGATAAACTGGCACGGTCTTGTCAACTTAATGCATCTGCAACCTTGTTTTCTTTCCCAGGGTGGTAATGAATTGATCAGTCGTAATCCTTAAGCAGCTCCAACCATCTTCTTTGGCGCATATTCAGCTCCTTTTGTGTGAAAATATACATTAATCTTTTATGATTAGTATAAATATCACACATTTCTCCATAAAGATAATGCCTCCAAATCTTTAATTCAAAGATTACTACAGCTAACTCCAAATCATGAGTTGGGTAATTTTGCTCATGGATTTCAATTGTCTTGAGGCATAAGCTATCACCATATCATTTTTTATAAGAACACACCCCAATCCCTTCTAGGATGAATCACTATAGATCACAAACCTTTCTCCAATACAAGGCAGTGTGAGAACAGGTGCACTGGATAACCTTCTTTTCAACTCCTTGAAATTCTCTTAACATTCCTCCATGCAAACAAACTTAATTCCTTTCCAAGTTAACCTGGTGAGTTGATTAGATAATCGTGAAAAATATTTCACAAAACGTTGATAATATCCATCCAAACCAAGAAAAATTCGGATCTTAGTTACTGTTGTTGGTCTCGACCATCTTTCGATAACCTCTGTTTTGGCTAGATCCACAGATATCCCCTCTTTTTAGATTATGTGACCAAAAAATGAATCTTTTTGAAGCCAAAATTCACACTTGGTAAATTTGGCATAAATATTATCCTTTCTCAGGGTCTTCGATATAATTCTCAAGTGATCTTTATGTTCTTCCTTTCTCATTGAATAGACAAGAATATCGTCTATAAGGACTACCACAAACTGATCAAGATAGTCTCTAAAGACTCTATTCATCAGATCCATGACGATAGAAGGGGCATTAGTAAGACCAAATGGCATCACAATAAATTCATAGTGTCTATACCTTGTACAGAAATCTGTTTTTGGTATATCCTCTCTTTTGACCCTTAATTGATGATACCCTAAACGAAGATCAATCTTGTAAAAGTATTGAGCTCCGCTTAGTTGGTCAAATAAGTCATCAATGCATGGGAGAGGATATTTGTTCTTGATAGTGAACTTGTTAAGTTCTCGATAATCAATGCAGAGTCTCATTGATCCATCATTCTTCTTAACAAACAGAACAAGTTCTCCCCAAGGTGATGCACTAGGGCATATGAATCCCTTATCAAGATTCTCTTGGAGTTGCTTCTTCAATTCCTGCAACTCAATTGGGGCCATTCTATACGATGACTTTGAAATAGGTAAAGCACCCGGTACGAGTTCTATTGAAAACTTAACTTCACGATTTGGTGGAAGACCCATAAATTCCTCCGTAAAGACATCATAAAATTCCCATAGAATGGGAATATTATAAATCGTGAGTTTCTCACCAACCATTTGAGATAAATAACCCTCATTTAGTGGAATCAAGACCCATAAGATGGAAGAAATTTCCACTGGAAGGTTATGTTCATCCTTGCATCGATAGACGATCATAGATTGATCTAGAATATGAAATGTGACTTCCCTTCTTTGGCAATTGATATGAGATTTATATAAATAAAGCCAATCCATGCCAAGAATCACATCAAATTCCACTATAGGAAGGATCAAAAGATTTGCAGGAAGCACTTTCCCACAGACTTCAATCAGGGAAGAATTATAAACTTTTGATGCGACTGTTGTGCCATTAGGTGTTGTCACAGCTAACTCAACATCTAATTGTTGAGGTTATATGGTGATACCCTTAGAAAATTCTTCAGAAATAAAAGAGTGGGTGGATCCAGAATCAAATAAAACATTTGCTACTTTAGAGTGGATGGTAAGTGTACCTTTCACCACATCGTTATCGTACTCCACATCACTGATAGTAATTACATGTGACATTCCTTTGTCTTTAGCCTTATGATTTTTTTGATGTTGATCATCATAAAAAACCCTTGGATTAGGGCATTTATTGGCATAATTCCCCATCTCCTTGCACATGAAACATTGACATTTAATAGGTTCATTCTGTGTGTCCCTTCCATTGTTTTCATCATTAGACATCTTCTTCCCATCATTGTGGCATTCAAATTCCCGATGACCTTCCTTTCCACATTTGAAACATTTACTTGTCCCTTTTAGACAACTCCCTCCATGTTTCTTTCCACACATTGAGCAGAAGGGAAAATCATCTTATTTTCAGTGTGCTATTTAGATTTTCCTTTGAATTCCATTTTACTGTTCTTATCAAACCCATATGACTGATGGGTTACTCCAATATCCATCTCAACTTTGAGAGCACATCTAACGATTTCCTCATATTTATTGAACTCCCTTATGGATAAGGCCCTTTTAAGACTTGGTTTTATGCCACTAAAGAATCGATCGATCTTACTCTCAGATTGGATAATAATACCAGAAGCGTACCTTGCATGTCTTGTAAAATTTGCTTCACAGGTACCAAGAGATTCATCATCCTTTTTCTTCAGTTCAAGAAAATCTTTCTCCATCACCGTTCGGATAATACTAGGGAAGTACTTACTGAAAAATAAGTTCTTGAACTCGTCCCATTCCATGGACTCAATTTCATCCCTTTGCCTCGTATTCTTAAGAAGATTTCACTATTGATCAGAATCACCTTCCAAATGATACACTGCTAATATGACTTTATCATGTTCAGAACATTGAAGAACTGAGAATATCTTTTCAGTAGTACTAATTCATTGTTCAGAAACTAATGGATCAGTAGACCCACTGAATGAAGGTGGAGATTACCTCGTGAAGGATTAAATAGAATGTTTCTCCTTCCTTTGCTCATTTGGATGTCCTGTATGATTCATAGCTTTAGAATGTTGTGTGATCATGGCTACAAGATTTTTCCTTCCAGCTCCCATAACGTTTGGCTGCTCAGAGGGACAATCATTACATTTCCCGTCGCATTCCGCATTAACACGGTTCCTTCGGGTTCCATCCATTGACTAAAACCAAGAATAATAGTGTGAGAAACACTAATTATAATAGAAAACCACACAATCATGAATAAAATTTCACACTTATGGTCTTATCCTAGGTTATTCATGGCCATTTCTAAAACACTAAGATTGTGTTCTATGCTTAGACTTATCCTTAGGGTTCTTACTAACACTTTCACATCCTAGTTTCCAAAGGATGACTATACCTTTCCTCTGATACCGACTATAACGACCTATACTTTACATACATTGTTATTACTTCAAAATTGAAGCACACTTATTACAACATATAACAAAACCAGGAAAGGACCGTATAGGTATAGAGTCTTTAGAAACTGAGAAACATAAACAACTGGTTCATAAAGAATCTACTTTTCCTCCCATTTATTTCATCAGATATAGAGTCCCTTTTTGGCATATCCTACTTAATAACCTTCTTCCTGACATGGGGAAATAAAACATAGAAAAGGGTGAGCTCAAATGCTCAGTAAGGGTAAAAAAAAGAAATATCAATCACATCATATACATAAGAACATAACTTTGGGAAACCTTAACCTGAAAAAGATATCATAATTTCACAACATGGGATAAATCATAGTAGTGAAATGTAATCCCAAAAATCATAATTTAAAACATGAAACATTGTGGCATACACACATAATCATATAGAATAATTTCTTATTAGTCACGACTCATTTCCAAGACTATCTTAGTGGACAAAGTCCATTTCTGAACTGAGTTCACTCCTCGTTTCAGTCCTGTTTTACTGAACCGGTATAACCGTCCGTTCCAGCCATGTCTATCTCATTAGATATAAAATCGTTACCCACTGCATTGGAGGGAGATATAGGTCCCACCCATCTCATAATGATACCATTCATATGTGTGCCACAAAATCATAAATCATACATCATTTCATAACCCATGTAATAAAAATGGGATTCTTAAACAATATGACATCATAAAACAATTCATATAAGATAAATGAATTCATAAAAATAATTCAATACTAACATAATCATATCAATGTAAGAATTGGGATAGAAACAGAACCCTATATTATCTTAGATGGAAAATAATTTTGATAAAACATTTGAACACCATTCTTGAGGAAAATATCCCTTCTACTCCAAAAACATTTTCCTTTCTTAACACGTCATAACATTTTAAACTAATTGAAGTTGATTAAAAATAAACAAGAAAACTTGTAAAGGATTCTTCTTGGAAATAATTTTTTAAAAATCCATTCATTCCATATAAGTAAAAAAACATTATTCTTGTACTTTTGTTGGAAAAGTTAAAAACTACCTCGTATGAAAAATGACAAAAGATTATTTTCATATATTTTACTAAAAACTCACTGAAGGGTAAATTTTGATTTAAACAATTTTATGTGGATGGAACAATATTACATATTGAGGGAACATGGACGTGGATGATAAAATACACCCCAGTAAATACCAAGGTATAAACAATCTCGGATAATATGAGATTGTGATATTTTCCCTTACCTTAGGTCCAATTTTCTTCGTAAGTGTCTGAACCTCCTATATAATGATTTAAATAATGTTATTGACTTATTCCAGAATCACACATATTGTTATGATATCATATATGGTAATATTCTTATCTTATTATTAGTAATATTTCATTGCTACTTGTTATTCGGGTGTTTATTACATTTTGTTCTTATGCGTGTTTTGTGAAATAAATTCTTATTCTTATTTTTAGGTTATAAATACCTAATTTCCAGAATTGTATTAGTGTAATATATATCAAATTAATTCATTCAATTAATTTATATAATCATTATGCAATTAAGATCATGTAGAACGAGTAGCACCACATCATGGAGACGGTATTCCGTACGTATGCACGAGCGATGATATCATTCCCATGATCGTGAAATTCTAACGAAGTGTATATATACAATTTCAGAATCAATATAACATTTCAAAAATCAAATATAGTTATTATTTACACAATCATATCCATCCATGTATGGTGGTGGTGTAAAATAGATTACACCACAACGTGGAGACGGTATTCCGTACGTACGCACGCGTGGTGATTTCATTTTCCATAGGATAGATAGATGGTGAAATAGGGTTGTTTCATAAATATAATAACATATCATTATATGAGTGATATTGACGTTATTACTTCATAATGAAACAACTAAAGAAGAATAAGTGGAAGAAGAAATAAAGATGAAAGAATCGGTAAAAGACATTACCTCTTCTTTGAAGCGCTTCTTTGAGACATCCTTTTAGGGCACTAAAATTGGTCTTTGAAGAAGACCAGGACCTCTAGGATGTCTCTAGGTAAGTGGATAGAAATAATTGGCAGGGTTTGGCCGAGCTTGAAGGCTCATAGTGGTGTGAGGAAGAGAGGGAGGAGGTGCCCTTTTATAAGGGAGGAGAGGGGCACCTTTGGAATAACTAAAAATATTATTTTATTATAAAGTCATATTCAGTATTTAATAGCTCAAAATTGATATATTTCGAAGAAAAGGTGGGTATGGGTAGAAATAATCTAATAAAATTGAATTTAGACAACTTTAGGTTCATATATTAAACTTATCATTTAGATTTAACATCAAGTTAAATAATTTTACTTTTACTGTGTCTTCTTGTGTTCTTACACTATATGGTTAATAAACTTACTATAACAGGCCAAAAGAACCCCAAGTTGTTTATTATTAATATATATAACCATATCTGAGTCATTTGGCCGAACCTTAGATTTTAGGAATAAAATTACAATTAATAATATAATATTTTCTTTAAAAACTATTTTATGACAATTTTGACACTATTTAGTAATTGATTTCTGTGAAACTCATAACAGAATTATTTGTTCAAACCAAGTTAATTAAATCAATACTAACATGTCATATTAACCTATAAAATTAGTGGAATTTTAAAAAAAATTCAATTTACATTTATTTGGGTATTTATAACATCAATTATGTCAATATTTCATAAATAAGATAATTACTGCATCATAATTGTATTATAAATAAATTATATTATTTTATGTCTAAAAATTACAAATAAGATACCATAATGTTGGAAATATTTTTATCTTTCTAATGAATATTTATAGTCGAATTTATGTTATGTATAACCCAATATTAAAAATGGTTTACTTATTAAACTTTGATTTTAACTATTTTAACCCTTCTTTAAATAAATTAATAATAAATGTCCTAATCTAATCCAAGTGGGCCTAAATGGTCATATTTTATTCCTAAGGATGTTTTTGGTCGAATTAAACTGATCTAATAGAATTAGGACATGTGTTAGGGTAATAATAATAACACTTTCACCCTTAATTACCATATTTACTTTTAACCTTGGAAAAAAAAAGTAAAAAGTTACTATTCAAAAAAAATTATTTTCATCTCATTGAACCATATTTTTGTCCTTGATATTAACATTGTCTCTCAGTGTTTCGAAATTCCACTCATAGAAGTGGTAAAATTAAGTTTTATGAAAAAATCAGTTTTTTTAACTTCCACATAGTGGTTTCACTATTCATCAAAAATTGAATGTTTTCAGAAAAATACCAAAATTTCACCCTAGGCTAATTTTGATATTCCGAATCCAAAAATGATGTCCATTTTGAAAAATAAAATATATAAAATTTTAAAAAGTGGTTATTACTATTCATAATGGTTAGTTTTTATAATATTGTTTAGTGAAACTCGGTATTGCGTACGACGCAAGCTATCGAGGAAGGCCGTGATTGCGTGTAAAGAAAGCCAATCTAGTGTTGCGTGTAGTGAAAGATTCCTTTTATGATTTATAAAACATAAAAACAAAATATTTCTCATAAAATTCTCGGGTGTTACATTAATGGCATACTTAATTAAATAAATGATAATTTTATACATTTTATATTAAAAATTAAAAATATTTATTTTTTAAATTGAATCTTTAGAATAAGTTTTGGGGGAATTTATATGTATTTTTGAAAATGTATATTCTTTTGATGAATATTGAAAATACTGATTTTTATTCCAAAAATTCATTTTCTTAAATATAATTTTTATTGTAAGATATAGTTTTAAATTGGTTATAATGTAGAAATAATTAATTTA